>JAHZNB010000799.1:0-22502 GCA_027744295.1 Callyntrura guangdongensis | reverse complement strand
TTAAAAAATGTAACTTACATCCTACATGTAACCTATCAACTATTTCCAACAACATGTGTGTATGTATTTTGCTGAAAATTGAAAAAAAAAATCTTTCGGGGCTACGGTGAAATTGGAGTCGAGTCTTTTTTTTATTTCCTGCATACGCATTTTTCTCTCTGTGTGTCTTGCATCAGACAGCCGACGCACGTACGCACGGGAACACACGTCACATCTTCATTTCTTTTTATATATTATTACTTTTTTCGTTCTTCCTCTCTCTCTCTCTCTTAACCGTTCCACCATGCCCATGTTATGGTCTTGTCATTTTTTACTTTCCAACTTGAGCTGAATCTCTTGCTTCAACAAACAAACTCGAAGAAGTCCCACAAAACCAGGCAAATAACCTAAGAAAAACGGAAAAAGCTGCTGCAGCAACAGCGGCGAAAGCACTCTCTCGACCTAAAGAATCTGAGACCGAAAAGAATGCTCAAGAAGCTCTTCCTTTTCTTCTGCAAGTGAGTGAATGATGCAATTTTATATAAAGGGTGCCTAGCCCATATTATGTCTGTACGCACCTACGCCAACCTGAACAACAACCTAAGTGTCCAAACAGTACTCTACATTGATATATACTGAGCCCTTTTTTATAAAAAAAAATGTACGCGCGACAGTTTTTTCTCTTTATTTTTTACGGTGACCATTTAAACCATGTACGTTTCTGAAGGACTGCAAGAGTCCCGAGGAAAGTTATGCGGGACGGAAGCAGGACACGTGAAAGTTTTTTTTTGCTGCTTCGATCTTAAAGATTCTCCGAAGTGGTATATCGCCATAATGTGATATAGGTGTACCACAATATATCTTTTACAAATATAAAAAATATGTGCTTGTAAGAGTTCATACTACGTGGACAATCGGACGTCGCTTTCATAAGCAGGAGTAGTAGTAGTGGTTGGTCAGGACAACCACTAGGAAAAGCTGGAGAAAAATACACACTATGGTTACATGGACAAAAACGAGGAGAAAGAAGGGCAGTGAAGAAGCGTATAAAAGGTTTTCACTTCTTCCTTACATTCTTCTAGTATGTATTGGGTGTGTGTGCAGTAGTATAGTTGGTAGTGTCAGTTAAATTGGTGCAGGACTGTGTGTGTGTGTGTGAGAGAGAGAGAGAAAAAAACATGGAAGTTTTATTGATACTCAATTTGGCTCTCTCTCTTGCTCGCTCTTGCCTCTTGCTCAAAATGTTCAGTCACTAAAGACTACTTACAACTCACACAGGATGAAAAAGTCACCAGAGAGGAACCGCCACCACACCACTAGCCAAAACCAGTAGTAGTACGAAAGAGCCGTTGTTGTAGAAGCAGCAGAAAAACACGACGACAAAGACACTATCAACCGTAGAGAAACATTTCCAGAGAGAGAGAGAGAGAGTCCCTGATAAACATGCAAATTCTTCTGGATCCATCCCGGATTGGGTAGTTTTAAGACAGATTAAATTTTCTATTTTTTACTATTCAGGATTATAGTATTATATGGATTTATAGCCAAAATATTTTTTCCCGGAAAAGCGCATTTGTATTGTGTGGGAGTGTGTGGGAGGAAGATTGGGCATATTTGCCATCATGGAGAGTGTACTACATAACGGAAAACCAAAAAGGAGGATGACTCTCTTCCCGAGTTTGGTTAAGAGAGAAAGCAAGAGGCTTTTTATATCAAGCAAGTAAAGATTAATAGCTCTATAAATCTTGCATGGGAAATATTTCTTTCAATTGTTTCCAGCTGATTTTTCCTTTTCTTCGGCCGTTCGTTCTTGAACTCCATTTTCTATTTTATCTGGCTATCTATCTATATCTATTCTCTCTCTCTCTTGCCTTCTCTCTCTCTGTTCGTCTCCCTCTTTTGTCCCTGTGTGCAGTTCTTATTTTCCCCATATTACCTCAATCGTCGTCGTTTCTTTTTTTTATTGTACCACACTATGGAGAAACATACTATACACAAGTTAAAAATGTAGATAGATAATAGCAATAATATATTTCATCGTCATAAATTAGACTACTTTTTACGACNTATGGAGAAACATACTATACACAAGTTAAAAATGTAGATAGATAATAGCAATAATATATTTCATCGTCATAAATTAGACTACTTTTTACGACGAAAATGCATTTTTTTATCTTAATATTTCACAGTTTTTCAAATAATATGAAAATGGTGACAAAAGAAGGGAAAGAAAGAAACATAAAAAAAGTGGAAAAGTGGAACGGGACAACATAACAATTTTACTTGCTGCTGCAGTGGCGTGTGGTACTGTTTTGCTGTTGCTGCGACTGTTGCTTCATCACTTTATTATTATCATCATCATCGTCGTCAGTGGCAGTAGTGTTTGCTCTCTTTCTTGGCGGCCACTTCCGTTTCCCACGTTTTACTTGGCTGAACAAGATGCCAATGTTTCTGATCATGTTTTTTTGTTTTACTAACTGCTACAAAATCATGTTCCCGAGGTTTTTATTTAGGGGAACGTTCATCCATACGGCAGTTACCATGATCTAAATTTATATTTTTAATATTATCTTATTTCCTCACGATAATACTTAATTAGCCCCATTTTGTGTGAACTGTCTCATTTCATTAAAGTGGAGGAAATGACTCTTTCAAATCCTCAAACGAAACATTTTCCTTTGCTTCGTTTGTGGAGAATAAAAAATTTCAATAACGACGTGATGTCTCAATTTTTATTATTTTTTACATTCCCTCATTCGTATTACGACGAAACGAATGGGTGGAAATTGATTCTCTGCAGCAGGAGCAGAGGAGGAGACGCCGCAGCAGCTTGTAACGTTTATTCGTTTTGCTGGTTACGCAATATTGTGCAATATATAACGCGCATACACAATCAAAAAATAATCCCTGATATAAAAATATTCGCATGCATAATAAAAACCCGTCTTTTCTCATTTTACCTAAACAATTTTTGAATCGTGGTGGATTCCAATTGAATGATGGTGGCATGCGCTTTGCCATACACCACACAACCTCTTCGGGTATGTAGCAGATAGTGAGAGAAAGTGGGAGAGAGACAGAGAGAGAAGTGAGAGTGAGACGGAAGAAGGGAAATAAAGATGCACTCATGCAGAGAAATATAATGCTTTTATTTGATGATGTTGATGGTGCTACTCACTCTATTGATAATACATATTATTATTACCCGCGTAGAAAAATCTACCAAAATGCACACATGAGAAAGATGATGATGTTGATGATGATATCATGCTATCATGCATGCATGCATGCCGCCCATTTTCCCGTGAGAATCTCTTTTGACTATTTCAGTTGGAACGAAATATAAAAAACATTGAAAAGAGACAAAGTTGGGTATAGAAGTAGCAAAGGAGCAATAATAAATGCAATGCAAATGGTGTAATGGCCCAAAAGGCTGTGTAAACTCTGACTCGACGAGACTCACTCTGCTTTTTTGTAATATAATATGCCATTATTATGTAGTGTGTAAAGTCTCCACATTTCGCCTCTGGTAGAAGAGAGACGCAATATAAATGTACAATATGCACATTATTCTTTTCCCCTCGGTAAAATTTACGACTAGTGATGGGAGTACAAGTAGTGCTAGAGTATAAGGTCGTACTACTACTACTGCTACGACAACGACAACACCGACTACACACACAACTAGAACGACGACGACTGCTGCTGTTGCTGCAGAGGAATGAAATAATGTATGCAATGAAGACAAGCCATAACTCGTCAATTTGTTCTTCTTCTCTGGCTTGCTTACTTGCGACTCCCCCGTTTGCTGTGTTTGTGCCATCTCTATCTTTGCGTTCAAATTTTGGCTTAATGGCTAGGCAATGCACTCTCTCACTCTAAATCTACCAGAAAGAGGGAAAAGAGACAGTAGAGAGAATTATTCAAGTCATTTTATATTGCCAATAATAATTCCGCTAAAATCTACTAATATCAGCGTATCTGCAGGCAGTAAAAACAAGTCAATTGAGTAGTGGCCAAACAAATATCGTCATATCGTCTTCAAAATTGCAAAAGCCAAAGAAACCGATACCGTTAGGGGGTATAAATGGTAATCACAGTAGTAGAATACTTTGTATGATTATATTTCTACATTCTTTGCCTTATTGAACGTTCTCGGAAATTTGCTTCAATTCAAGTTTTCTAAGGAAATTTTTTTTTTTCCACTGAAATATAATTTCATCCTTAAATTACCTTAACATTGGGATATTACAGGATCAAATAAAAGTTGAAATCGAAAAGGGAAAATGTTCGGCGTTCCCACCTTTCAAAAAGCCCCTAAAGCCCAGGTCTACCTTGTGTAATAGCATAGCAATTGCTTTTTTCTGTACAAAGTTATCATTCGATGCAGCCTTTGCTCAATCTCGGGTGTGTATAGTAGAAGCATATAGCACCCGAGAAATATGAGTGCATTAACCATGTATATATTTTTTTATCCATTAATAAAAAAGTCAAATTTGCTCCAATGCCTTGTCTAGTCTAGCGTGGTACATTGAGAATAAATATAACAGGTACTCTGAATGTAATATGGATTTCAACTGAAGCAAGCCATTATTATAGAAAACTGAAATCAGAGTGAGGGGGAGGGAGAGAGAGGGAAAAAAAGGGAAAATATAATTCAAATTGCTCACTAGTACATAAACTGCTGGAGTAAGAGGCAGAGAGACTAGGTATATAACTCAACCCAAAAAAACATTCATATTTTCATCATCCAGACGTTATAAGTTGCTACCTCAACAAACGACTGCTGCTGCTGCCAGCAATGTATATAAAATGTAGCTTGTTAGACCACCAGAAATAATAATCTGTGCTGCTGCTCTGTATCTGTCATAACTAATATCTGTCTTCCTTTCTCTCTCTCTCTCTCTCTCACTGCGTATATTTTTCCCAGTGGTACTCTATAATATGTTGGCTTGCCTAGCAAAGCACAATTCTCATCATCATCTTCATTTCTGGCCTGTTGTCCTGTTTCCCATCGTCATCGTCATCATCGCCATCACGAAGCGTTTTCCACTTGCATATTGCTACTCTCTCTCCCTCTCTCTCTCTTTCTAGAGTTCATATCTCTTTCGCTCTTCTCCCTCTTCTCGCTTTCCACAAATTTTGCAACAATTTCATTCCTTGGAGCAATGACGATGATGCCAGGGGCATAACACAAAAAAAAACTATTTTATTTCTTCTTTCTTTCGCTTTTTTCACATTTTTCACAGTTTTTCTCCTTTTTTCTCTCCCTCCAGAGGAGAGAAGGAAAAAGAGGAAAAAATCCTTGGTATGTATATGTTATGCATTCATGTATTCCTTGCAAAAGTTTCCTTGAAAATTGAATAAAAAACGAAGTATTGTTGGAAGAGTGAAAAAACTACCATTCCTACTTCTAAATTGAGTAAAGTTGAGTTGTGTAAACGTTGCTGTTACATATACTCACTTAAATGCACGTCGACCAGTTTTTTTGCAAGATCTTTCTCTTGCATTCTTTCTTTCGCAAGTAACCCCGATCAGGTACACAAGTGAAGCTTTACTTTTTTTTTATCTCTATTACCCTTCTTCTCTCTCTCTCTCTCTGTGTGTGTCTCTGGCACACATGACTAACCAAGTGCGAAGTTAATTAAGTTACCAAATTACGAATTCATTTATTTATAGAGAGGTTCTTTTTTTCAGAAAAATTACGGCGTGTATTTTTTTCTACTTTCCACTTACGTCAACTTGAAATCCTGAATGCTGAAATGCCTTTTGGGGAGGTACCTCTTTGGGCACGTAACGGTAAAACTCTAGGGCCTTTTTCCGCTCCGCAACCCGGTACCAGTTTACGGCGTAAATTTGGTCGCGCTCTTGATTGTAGTTGCACGTCATCCGAACGTCCTCTCCACGACGGACGTACCTGGGCACGACTATGGCCACGTCGCGTAATGCCCCAGAACCTATGGAACAAGGGAAGAAAAGAGAGAAAAAAATAACCATTTTATTTCTTATCCTCATTATTTTTTCAAATGACTTAATTCATTTGCTTCTTCCTTAGTACACGGCGCGCGATACAAATTTCTCCAAATTACTACTGTCATCGGTACTATATATAGTTAGACTTGTACAGGAAGCCCAGATTTTTTTGCCCCTTTCATCCAACTTTTCATCATCAACATCATTATCATCCCGTCATCACTTCATATTATCGCACTTGCAGTAACCATGTCGTTCGTTGGCATTGGCATACATACATAATAGTTCACTGCTGCCATTGCACAAACACACACACACGCACGCATGCAGGATGTTGCCAACATGGTTTTTATTTCTTTTCATTTTCATTCTCTTGCCCCACCAGCATTCCCATGCCATTCCTCCTTCTGTTATCGTTTAACTCTGACTTGTCGGTTGTCTGTCTGCCTGCCTATCTGACAAGTGAAATTTTACTCTCTGTTTTCTGACTCTTGTAACATATTCTCTCCCTCTCTCTCTCCCTCGCTGTCTTTCTCTTACGATTTCGCACGCTTGGTCGATTCTCATATTATAAGACTTAAGCTGTATAACGATGACGACGATGATGATCGTCGTGAGTCATGGCCTTAGATTTTGCACACATCATCTATTTTATTACCGTTTTGACAGTGACCGTCACACGGAAAAAGCAGAGAGAGAGAGAGATATGAAGTGAGTCCATCAAAATATAGCAAAATATTCTCACGGGCTACGTATATAAACGCGGCTTATAAACGAGCGAACTATTTTTTGCAAAGCTGCTTTGAAAAAGTAGCGGTATTCCCTTGTCCTTACATTATTGATAGTCTTGTCAATGTAATGTAAGCAGACTAACGGAAAACCGGATAAATTTTTAAGTTAGCCTCTGAATAAGGTACACCATTTTGTCAGGCGATGAGATATGAAGAACAAGTAATTTTGAGGGATTGCCCGTATTTGCCCTCATTTTTTTCCTCTTTAGCTGCGTTGATGACGATGAGGATGATGGTCCTGTCAACTTTATCAACACAAATCATCGTCATCATCCTCATCGTCATCATCATTATCATCTCCCAAAAAAATTATTCCATTTTGATCCTATTTAAAGCACATAATGGTAAGCTCTTCGAGAGTTCCCCTTTTTACAACTACACCACTGCTGCCACTACATTGCCCTGGTAAAAAAGTAAAAAGTACACTTTGATATGCTTATGATTAGGATGATGATGATGGAATACGTTTTTACGAGGAAGACTAAAGGAATTTTCTGCTCGTAAATAATACATTGTTTCAAAATGGATCATCATGTGATGATGACGACAATGATGATAAAAAAAAGTTGCTGTAAAGCCTCGCGCGCACATATATATACTCTCTCTCTCTTTCCTTGTAACATATTCAACAACCAAGTTTAGCAGGAGAGTCGAGAGAGAGAGAGAGAAAAGCTGGTAAAATGGTAACCTAATACAGTCGACAACGGCAATGCGTTGTTCTTCTCCCCGTTTCACCCTTCATCCTTTGGGCCATCCATCTACATTACAGATTATATATATATGTGTGTGTGTATATATACTCTACTCGCAAAACTCTGAAGAGTACATAATAATATTTTTTGCATGACGTTTGTATGAATGAGTGATATAGTATAACTACCTACACTACTTTTCAACCCAGCAGCTATTCTCTATGTACGTAATAAGCCTAATACTTCACCCACTGGAAACTTTTTTTCCTCTTCTCTTGTAGAAGCAGTAGGACTGGTATTTTCTGGTAAAAAATTGTATGCGTATGTGTATCTACAACTTTAAGATAAAAATGAAGTTCCTACTTTCCCATCTCTCTCTCTCTCTCTCTCCGTCGTCCTTCTCCCTTATAACTTTTCCCCCAGACTTGACTACTTATTATACACAGTAATAAAAATATAAAGAGAGAATAATATGAGCCCCGAACCAGCCCAATATTTGGTAGAGAAATATAGCTGCACTACAACGTTGCATCAGGGTAAAAAAGAAGAAAAAAATAAGTAAGCGACTTCATAAAAGGAAGCCCTGAACTTTCTGTAGAAAAAAAAATTAAATTTACGAAGGATTCCTTCCTACCACTGGTCTGCTGCTGCTTGGTCGGGTGGAAGTCAAGGGAAAAAAGAAATTATCTTGGAAAGATGAAAATAGAGAAAGCGAGAGAGAGAGCCAGGGTAAAAAAAATGTCCCGAGTAATTTTGTTCTTTAAAAAGGAAATGGGTTTAAAACTAATGACGATAATAATGAAAAATGTATTACAAAAAGGTACTTGATGGCCACTTACTAGTACTGCTGCATAGGGGTTATACCCGTATTTATACAAGTTGATATATGGAGAAGGTAATAAGGTAACAACAGCAGAACAAAAAGAGATGATAACTTATTAATGCTGTTTCCAGGTAAAAAGAGCGACTAGATAATATGTTATGCTAACACACACAGGCTAATTTTTAAAGTAGCAACGACAAGTTATCTTGGAGTGTTTGAGTACTACATACATGATACTTTTCCTGCTGCTGCTGCTGTTCAGGCTGCTTGTCAAAAGCTTGTCTTTCGTGAAGAGTGAAGAAAAGAAAGGGAAACGAAGGAAAAGAATCAAGGAAGAGAAAATAAGAAAAGTTGAGCAACTTATTATTTTTTCGTTTTTCTTTCTTGGTTGATATTATTAGGTGTTATTACTCGTCATGCTTTATCTTGATCCTATAATCATGTTACTCCATCATCATCATCATCATCATAGCTTTAAGATCAAAACTTAAGCCAGAGGGATGATGACAAACTTCGTTACAATTTTTTTAGGTACTTTTCAAATATACGTTTCAGAACAGAGAAACTGTCCAACATTGAAAAGTTTAAATGAAATTTTTCTTACGGAAATTTTTAAGTACCTCAAAAGTACAAAAAAATCAATTTGAATATAACTATTTTTGTTTCCTCCGGAGAGTTTTTTTTACTAGGAAATCCTATCTGCTCGTGTTCGAGATTACGGCACTTTTTTTTTAAAAAAAATGGTATTTCCTTCAGGTTTCTGTGCTTCAGCAAGGTGCATTTTTTGATGGGTTGTATTTTCTCTTCTTGTTTTCCTTCTCAGATACTAATATACATTTTTTTTATTATTGATGATGAATCACTCCTGTCACTCTTAATTCTCCCATTTGCATAGACATACACAGACAGCTAGTTTCCTGCTTACCAGGAACGTACCTGGTGCTTTTTTACGGCATGCATTGGATTGCATGCAGGGTAAGAGTACCAGGAAGAGGAAAAAAGGAGATAAAAAATCGGTACTAATATATACCCTTGTACAAGTAGGAAGCAACCGACCCCCAACTTTACTACTACGAGAGTAGCCTTGTAAGTAGCCATTTCACCAGCCCGGATGACTGACTGACTGACTGACGATGAAAAAAAAGCTACTTTTGCGTGTATCTCTCTTGCTCACTTTTTGCGATGGTACATAATAATATTTTTTTCTTGGTCGTCTCGTGTAGTAATGTAACATGAATATGACAAATGGTTAACACACACACGACCCATCACATTACTTCTCTCTCAACTTGTTATTGTAGCTTAAAGGAATACCGAAGAAAAAAAGGAGAAGCGGAAAGAGATATTATTCTTCTAGTAATATTTTTCTGGTGAGACTAATGTATTTACTGTTTTTTTGGTAGAATAGGTAATATAACTTCACCTCGTGTCGTGTGTTTGTTAGTGTATTTACCTAGAAAGAGGACGAAGATCGCGTGCACACATGCATAAAAAGTTTTTTTTATGAAGATGCCCTCCTCGTCTTCTTTATCTATCTTTCTGCTAGGCACTTTTGCCTTTTAGCATGTCATTTCGAAGTTGCATGTAAAATATTATCTCGTGTTGTACACACTACTGTGCGGTATAAGTAGTCCGGCTAGTAATAAATACGAGAAGAAGCTGTCGGACAAAAAAAATTGACATGACATTTTGTAAAAAAAAGCCGGTGGTGGTGCTTTTAAAATGCAATTTTAGAAAGGGGCTGTTCACCACGCATGTCAAACGATTGTATACCTAAAGAGATGGTTAGAGTGTAGTAGAATATATTCTGTCATTATATTTCCAGTAGCTCATGTTTTAGTCAATTAGGAAGTTTGGATTATACAAAAGCTGGATATTTTTGATGATTTCCATGTCGTAACTTTAATTCTGATGGATTTGGTTTGGTTATTATTTCCTGTTCCATTTTTGATGTGGTTTTGATAATCCTTCCGTAAACCTCAGGAGGGGATTAATTACTCGTTATAAAGTGACAAAATGAGTGATTACGTTCTTTTCACTCTATATGATGAAATGAATTGAGGTTTTGCATTATGGAGGGCCCCTTTTACAAATTTTCGAATTAGTCTTGTTAATATAATAATATATAATCCTTTACAAAGGTACATCCATCATGATGGGTGGGCGCGCATTAGCATGAAGCACAAAGCGCAGCACCTTTTCTTTCCTTCTCTCTCCATCTCATTTTGAGAAATTGATGGATATTGAAATTGAAGTTGAGCACACACATATTTTATATTTTCCCTTTTGCTTGTACACACGACCAAGGCGGACCAACAACACACAAAAAAAACGAACGAGCGGAACCTTCCAACTGACTGACTTGTTTGCATCTTGTTCCCGCTCATAGCTCTTCTCGTTCTCTCTGCACGTATAATTTATTTCACAGATGAGCTGTAAGTGGAAAGGAGTGAAGGGGAAAGGGAAGGAGATGAGAAATGAATGGAAAAATAGATAAGTGTACGTATTGCGTACACAGTGTGAATATACCTACAAGAAGATAGATACCTTTTTGTAGGGTATACAGGAGCGTACAGCTTGTCTCAGGAAAGATGGGTATAAAAATGACTGGGTGTTTTGTCCTTCTGACGTGACAAGAAGAAGAAAGTGGCGTGCTCTCTGCCTTTTTTTCCTTGGAAAAAATAACTTTAAAAATATCCCTTTTAAACAGACCCACTAAACGGAGAGAAGAGCCTTACAGCTTGTTCATCATCGTCCTCCTCAAAATAGCTTTGTGATTTATTGGAACTGCAAGAAAACGGTAAAAAGTCAGCTGGTTCACTGGATGCCGAATGGAATGGAAAAGAAGCATGACTGGAACGAAGAAAGGGAACAAGACGAAGAAGAAGAGAGAGAGAGAGAGAAAGTAAAATGGACCCAAGACGTGTTGTGTGTCATGTGTAGTATATGCATATGTGTCATGTGTGTGTGTGCGCACACTGTGTATGAACTACTCCATCCGGCTGCTGCTGCTGTTTTCTAATAAACATTCTTACCATTCATATCACAATCTAGAGAAAAAAAACGAACGTAACAAAACATGTTTTCTTTTTTGTATATCTACACATACAAATGCATGTACACATGTCCGTAGGTCTCATTTTCAATATATAACCAAGAAAAATTCATTTCCCTATTTTTACATCCATTTAGTCATCATCATCTTCCTCCGAGCAAAAAATATGTTAATGTAAAAAGGTTAATATCATCAATTTTCTCGTTTTCTTACCGACATCACAGACTGTATACCCGCGTGCGCTAATGTTATGGGGAAACACACGTACCGTTCGTATTTATTGGATTACTAGGTATCACGCTAGGGCACTAATAGTAACGATAACTGTATTAGTAATCTCGACCAAGTTATTTATTTTTTAATGTATCGCTCTGATGGACGTCATTTGAGGTGGAAAAATGAACCGTTTCTTTTACATCTTCTGTACAGGCATCATCGTCATCGTCATTGTCGCCCTCCATACATTTGTGGTTATTCGCATATTTATAAAGTCAGTTTGTGTGTACTTATTTATTTATTTTTTCTTGTGGTTTGACACAAGTTTTACACTTGCTCCACTTCGCCCGAATTGAATTACATATCTGACACCATCGTCTCATCCTTCTTGTCATTATCACGCCTCAAAGCACAGAAATGTGACAAGAGAGAGGGGAAACAGGCGTCGTCAAGGCGGCAGCGTTGGAGATGTTGTTAACTGGGCGTGCCAACTAAAATGACAGTGAGGCAAGAGATAAGTAGTGGTGGAGAGAGAGGGGGGGGGGGTTAAAAGGGAAAAGATGGCAAAATAGAAACTCGGGAAGAATAGAAGAGAGGTAATCTCACAAAGGGATGCGGTTTTCCTAATATTTTAAATAGATCAAAGGAGGGAAAGTTGTGAGGAGGGAAAAGGAGAAGAAGAGGAAAAAAGAAACGGTTTATTTGCATCTCCCCTTTTTTTCAGCATCATTATTATCGTCGTCATAACATGAATCGAATTTTATTTTATTACAAGAGTAAATGGGTTAGATGTGTTTTGCGGGGGTTTTTACATGTGTATTTTCAGACAGCTTGGCGGAAAAGGGGAAAACGGCACTGCGGGGGTGATCTGCTGCTGTTGTGTAGCGGTAGCAGTGTTACTACACGAGAATTGTAGGTATGATCTGCCGCTCGTTCCACTAAAATGCCTAGAAAGTATTTGGAGGGCAGAGGGAAATGCAGAGATATTTAAATGAACAGCAATAACACGGCTGTTTGGAGAGATCGAGTATACGATTCTTATTGTGAAACGTAAGAAAATCGAGCTAGTCATCCGTGAAAATACCTTTAATAACATGCCTCAAGGAAGACACCTTTAATGCAAGAACAGGATTTGGTATCGCCACGAAGCATCTTTCACGTCGTCGCGTATTTATGTTTAAATGTAAAGGAAATGTGAGGGCGTTCAGTATAACAAGTTACACGTGTGTCATTTACGTAACCTATTTACAGTTACGTAATCTAAAAGCGAAGGCAGTACAAAGTTGTATTAAAAATTGTCACAATTTTTGCTGTAACGTAACGTCGAATAGTTTTTTAAAATATTTATTATTAAACGTAATAAGTACATATCAATCTGCTCATTCTGTTCATTGGTGCTTACTGGTTGTTATTATCGGGTATCTCGAGCGTTTTTTTTAAAAAGGGAGAAAAGCAAATAACATGTTTCTCTCTCTCCCTCTCTGCCCTTTTGTCTGTGCAGTAAAAACACGCAAACTTTTCACGTAGTAATGTTCTTGTTTTTAAGTAGTCGTTGCGCCGGGAGTCACGACAATGACTACGAGGACGATAGTGAGTCTTTGCGTAAAATGGAATTAAGAAGTTTTTAAACCACCATTTTTCCTCCCATTATTTTCTTCTTCGTCTTCATCTTTTTCTCATTCCCGTTTTGCAGTAACTTTTTCTCTGTTTCTTCTTCTCTTTCGTTGCTGGAATGTTAATGCATTTACATATCTGTCCACGTTCGTTTCCTTCCAAATGAACATGTATCTCCCAAAGAAATTATTATACCTATAATAAAAACTGGAGTAGATGACGCTTCTGTTTTGTATACCCATTCTCACTATAAACTATAAAAACAGAGCACTATAAACGCTTTTTCTAGGATTCCCGACAAACACTAATTCCACTGCCGTATCAGACACATAAATATATTATCTGCTATTAAAACGAGAAAGAGAGAAAGCAAGGAAAAGAGAAGAAGCTCTTAAGCTAAAAACGAAAAACGACTTTGTGGAAAGTAGTCGTCGTAACAAAGCGGTAGGAGCAGAGAGATAGAGAGAGACAAGAAGAAAGCTACATAGAATCATCCAACTTGTTTCCATAGTTTCGGCAGTACTCTAACCGTTGCACATGGGAAACTTGTTCTTTTTCTCTCTCCTGTTATCCGTTTTTCCTGTTCATTTCCTTTTGCATCTTTTGCGCTTCCTTTGCGACGATGAGGAAGGCTTTGTTGCCAGTTTTGAAAATTATGTAGACACACCAACCTACATTGATATTATTACAAGGCGGGAAATATTTTTGAAATGATAACCACCACCACCACCATTAAATGTGATTTACATTAACATAATAATATTCCATTAAAATTGAGTAATTTTTTTCCTCCTTTCTTCTATTTCATTTTAAATTTCCCGGTATGTATAAAAGAATTTTTGGATGTGTGTTTTTTTCTACGACGATGACGATGCTCCAACTGGAAAACTTTTTGCTTCCCTTTTTATTTTCCTCTCCTCCATTTCCCTTTGGATAAATATTTTGTAGATAAATTCCTCTACGTCTCTGTCTTCTTCTTCCTTATTTTCCTATTTACCGGAATCTATTGATATTGCCTACTTGTTTACGTAATGCATTTTTCTTTTACTTGTGTAACTTGGCATAGTTATGCCATTATTGCAAGCTCTTGTGTATTTATCATTTTCATCACTACTTGGTGCTCATATCACCATTTCACAGAGTCGTAGTAATAGTAACGTAACCATACAAGCTGGTGGAAGGATACACAAGGGAAAATAGACGATATTGCGAACACATAACAGGTTTCATTCATACCATCATCTCCTCATTCATATCAGCAACCTCCCTCAGTAATTTTCCAGACATAAACACACTCTTTCACACATACACATAAAGGCATACTTTTCTCTCGTCTTTTTTTGCACTGCAACTTTTCAGATTCCGAAGGAAAATTGGAATGGAAAACTATTAAGATTACAACAGAAAACTACTACGACTACGACAAGTACTACTTGTGCTCATTTCGCTACATCAACTTTCTTAAATCCGCACACAAGCTGTTTCGACAGTTTGCTAATTTTCATCTCTACCCTGCTCCCTTGTCGTTTTATTTTATTAGCACACCAGCAAACAGCGGAAGAGAAAAAGGAAGAAAAATGGGCACAATTTATTTCCTATAATCACTTTTCATCGTAAATACTACCACGGGTATACCCAAATATAAACGGGAGAAACTTGACAACATTTCCTTCGAGAAAACCCCGCTATTCTGCTCAGTCACCACCACCAGCACCACCGCTACTAACACTATTTGCAACGACCCCAGAAATATTTCTGTACCCCAAAGAGTCGACCCACCAGCTTATTTTTTTTGTCACTGGAGCAGCAGGACATCCCGAGAAGGCTGTCAAGTTATTTACTTTTATTCTCTACGAATTGTTTTAGAGGGGGAATGACGGAAAGAAGGAATTAGTTGGGTAACCGTCGTCTTCATGATCATCGTCATCATCACCGTATCACATCTTCCCCGACAACATTAACATGGCCATAGTTATTATCGCAACCGTTATTTTCCCATTTTGCCGCATGCAACGTTTTTTTCTCTCGGCTAACGTCTCTGAAAATTACTCCGCGCGCCCAGTTCCCGACGTCAAAACGCGACAGTAGTTTTTACGTACTAGTATTCTAGTATTTTGCCGGCTTATAAAAACTGCGTTTTGCAAAGAAAAAAGAAAAAAAAGTCAATAGCCTGACAAAATAATGATAACAATAATAATATTTTCCTCCTAGAAACAGACAGCGGCGCGGCGTGGTCATTCCATAACTTTGCATTTTCTCCTTGTTGCTATCCACTTGATTCTCTCCACATCTCCCACAAACAACAAAAAGCAGAGCAAAGCAGCAACACACACACACAGGAACATATTTACCAGCAGATTTTTTTCTCCCCATTTTTATTGCCTGTCTTTTCTTCGTATTGCACCCACCAAAACCAACCACCGCCACTAATGCTACAATACTACAACGACGCGACGACGTTTTCGTCAAGATGCTACGCTATTACGCCATCACCCGTATTTTCCAACCATGAAAATCACAACTAGTCTATAAGCAGAATAATAATAGCAGGTTCTTCTTTTTATATCCTTTTCTTTTTACGCTGCCTTCCCTTCTTCACACAGGAACAACAACAGTAGCAGTAGAACAGAGAGAAGAGGCAGCTTTACAATCATGATGATCATCATCAAAAATAACAATAACAACAAAACACTGCCGAGAAAATACAGCGAAATGACAACTTGACTCTCTCTCTCTCTCTTTCTGTCTCTGTCTGTCGCCCTTCGTTTTCCACCCTTTTTCCAGAAATTCTAGCGATTCTGGAATCTGCAAGCTTTTCCCTGGCTCCTTCACTCCGATTCCAGTTTAATTTTGTTTTTCTGTGTCATCGTCGTCGTCATCATCATCAGTATCAGTAGCAGCACAGTATAGTATCACATCAGCAGTATGATCTTCATCTTGATGTGTCCTCGTAAATGTTTCATACATGAGATGCTTATTGTCCTGTTGTTGGGACTCTGGGGGAAATGCTTGTGCACACTCGTAAAAGTGGTGGTAGCAAAAATAGTGGCAAAAAGCACAGAAACAACAACATGCCATGATCATCATCGTCATCACCGCAACGGCACAACAACATCAACATGAAAAAAAGCAGCAGCGCACACGAGAAGATGACGACGATGATGGTCCCAATGTTGACGATAATGACCATGATTAGTACTGCTATCATACCCTCACCACCACTGCTGCTGTTTTATGCTGGTGTTTTGCTTTTGATGTTGATATTATTGCAGCAGAGATGTTCTTTCATTTTCTCTATCGCCCTCCCAACTGTAGCCACAACAGCAGCAGCAGAAGTAACAACAACCGTCATTTTATTTATGATATATTATATAGCCTGTTTGTGTGTGTTTCTTGTGAGCAGGGACCGTAATAATAATAATCATCATACGGCAATAGGAACAGCAATAATGATAGGGTGTAATGACACAAAAACGTCGACTCTATTCATTTTAAATTGACTATCTCTCTCTCGCTCTCTTTCCATCTGTGTGCGTGAGTGTTTCTTTAGGGCAAAGAAATAAAGTAGACTAGAGTGTGTCGGTCAACCAGAAACTGGGCTCTTTCATCATCAATGACGTCGTGGTCGTCGTCGGGGGATCAGAGAACTATATCTGTCTTGTAGTTTGGTTATCGTAGTGTCACCACATTGCTGCCCATCTATACACACACACACACACACACAAGTAGGTAGATAGGTAGATAGAAATAAAGCTCTATCATCAGCACTCTTCCTGGCCCACTCCCCCTTCTTTCTTTCTCGCACTCTCTGTTGTGGTTTCGCTTTGACACTTGCTTGCTGATTTTCCGCAGCAGTAGAGGATGATAATGGAGGAAAGCTTTGGGAGATTGCAAAGCTGTGTGAGGTTGATGATGACGATGTGATGCCGAGGAGGAGGAGAATGTTGATGATGGCGATAGTGATAGTGATGAAACCAACACAGCGGAAAGGCAAAGTGTAATAGAAAAGAAGAAAGAGAAGGAGAAGAAGGAGGTAAATGATGAAGACGATGATGACGATTATGATAGCAGTAGCAGCTCACTCCTCTCTCTTCTCTCTCTCAGTCAGTGACGGTTATAAACCAGAGCCCAGGTCATCTCTGCTATTACAAGGGTGAAGGAAGGAAATAAAAGGAGGCAAACAGCAGTGGCTATAGCATCAGATGAATTAATACAATAAAGTGTCATGTCATGCTTTACTTTTCCTTACAGAGTAGAGAGAAGAGAGAGATAGATAGACAGAGATGATGGTTATAAGCCTGGCATACCACGACAGAACGAGGGAGAAGAAAGGAAAATTTCATTTAAGATCATCATCGCCATCGTAATATTTATTTTGGGAGCTAGAACCCGTGTGTAAAAAAGCCAGTATTTGCCCTTTACACTGTCACCATCGTCACACCAACAGCACCTTCACCACCACCACCACCACCGTCACCTTTTTCATTTCGACAGCAAGTGTGTAAAAGGAGGCAGGATAATATCATTATCATTGTCGTCGTCAGGAGAACAAATTATAGAAGAGAAAGGGTATTATCATCGCCCTTCTTCTATAGCCTGGCTTTCTCTCTCTCTCTCTCTCTCTCTCTCTCTCTCTCTCTCTCTCTCTCTGTGAGAAGGTGTCGATGGTGTACATATGTAACCAGGGTTATACCCTGTCGTAGAGGGATCGAGTCTTGGCAAAAGAGAAAGTAGCGCAAATGCTGTTATTATTAAAATTGTCCAATAAGTTCAGCCTGAATGGGTTTAATAGAGGAGCCGTCTTCTCTCAAGGAAAATGAAACGGTGTAAAGCACATACTAAAACACAGTCGAGGTCGCACAGGCCAGAAGTAGGCAGCTTTTTGGCGTGTGTGCGTGCGTGTGTGTGTAAATGAATGTCACTCGGAGTTTTAATTACTCTCGTTGTTCAGCAGCCGAAGCCTATATGCATATGGACTGTTGTAGAAAAGGGAAAAGCACTTGAAACGAGAAAATGGAGGGAATCCCTGTGTAATGTAAAAACGTACCTTGCTGGCATTTTATGTAACGACTTATCTCTCTGTTTTGTTCTACATATAAAGAGTTTATATATACCGCCCACACAGGATATCCTCTGTCTATACGCGTATATACCCTGTGTCAATAGAAGCATCTTTTCTTCCTTATTATTACCATTTGTAGCTCTTGATACCCAGTTCCTTTCCCGTCGTTGTCAAGCTGCTACTGCTTTTGACGGAGGGTATTATTATTACATTGCTTTGGCGCTGCTTGCTACCACCGCCATTCTCGTTGTCGTCTCCTTTTTTTCTTAAGGAAGGCAAAGTAAGGGAAGGTTTGGTGGTGATAAATCGGGAGAGTATCACCCAAGCCGCATTTTAGTATGAAAATGAATCTGTCACTGGAGAGTACTCCCCCTCTTTCCGTTTTACGCATTTTTGTAACCCGAGAGAGTATTTATATGTGTGTATGTATGTGTGTTGCTGAACTTGATGCCTTTACTGGTGTTGTGGATGATGATTATACTGTGATCGTGATCATGATGGTCGTCATGATCGTGGTTATGACATGTTGAAGGGAAAAAGCTACTATGACAACAACTGCACACACTGGATTGTTGTGTGTGTTGTGTTGGTAGTGTAGTGAATGCACAAAATAAAAAAAGTTTCTTGTTTTTTTTTGTTCTTTTTAAACGGTCTGAGAAATAATAGCTGCTGTTAAGGCGATGATGCCGCTTCCGCAAAACAATTTACATGATAATAACCATTTTTCTACAACAATAGCCCTGGAAATGGCAAAAGCAGGGATGGAGCACAGCAGGTCTGGAGTCTACAGAGAATACTCGTCGGACGTGAGGAGTTGTTGTGTTCCCTCCAAAGAAAAACAGTGGTCGCTTTCTGGCAAACGAACCAAGAAAATTGGTAGCCAGACCAGGCGTTTGAACAAATGAAGATTATTCGGGAAAAGAATTTCCACGTCTGACTCGGACCTGCTTCAAGTCTATGAGGTCTTTGTAAATACGCTATTTGAGAAGAAACGAGAAAATATTTTAAATAGAAATTGGAGGGTGCATTCTTTAACGGAGGAAAAAAGGAAGAAAAAATGTAACGCACACAACCAAACCCAAGTCCATTCCTCCTGCACATCTTTCCTTCGTTCTCTCGTTGTCGACGTCGTCGTCTCCTCACCAGACGCGGAACGAAAAATTTATATTGCATTACATTTTTAAAAGGACTTGCTTTTTTCGTCTGCTTCCTTTTTTCACCATATTACTTATTAAATTATTTTCATTTTTATGTTCCCCTCTCTCACTCTCCCTCTTACGCCACTGCTGCTGCTGCTCTTGACAATCATAATTTTATTATGTACCTAAAAACTACATGCTTGGCTGTAATACATTTTGTCAGCAGTTTTACGGGTTTTCCTTGAGATTTCTTTTTCTACTTTTCCCTACTCGTGCCGTCACGGAAGCAGGAGTCTTGTTCTAAAGCGGTCTTTTACTTTTTTCTTTCCTTTTTAAATAAAGTATTATTTTCTTCAAGTGTGCGTCTACTTGTTCGTGCCAAGTCCATTCACCACTTGGTATGATACAAGACCGAAGAAATGGCGAGTGAAGTGTTTTATATAAAACATTTTGTTATAATAATCAAATTACTTCAAAATAAACCGCTGCTTCCTCACCGCAGGACTACTAGTAGTACTCCTACACTACAGCTACTTCCCGACAACCACAAAACTGCTGTTGTTGTTAAGATCCCCACTTTGTTATAATTTAGAAGCTGAATAGTTAAAGAAAAGGACGGCGAAAGGGTGCGCATGGTAATAATTTTTAAAATGGGAACGCTTTATAATAGCAAATTAGAAAAATGATAAGTATGATCATACTCAATGCTCTGTTGAGTCTCTCGGAAATAGAATAGAGCCCGTAATAAAATAACTTTTGTAATTTTTCATTCAAGTGCAGAACGAAACAAAAATAGCTCCTTGTACTTTGTTGCACTATAGAAATACGCGGCTCGGCTATAAGGACTACAGTTTTTATCAAGTTTTTTTTTTAAAAAGTTACAATAAAATCTATGCCAAAATTGTACAACACTATCCACATGCACATCCTTTCGACTCCATAACGGTTTAGCTTACATACCAATTCATTCTTTTGTCCTACACGACCGGAAAACTTTCCCACAATGCACCTACATTCGCATGTAACTTACACAATACTATAATTTTAAAAACTGGTGTTAAACTTCTACATCTTTTTTCTAATTAATTTTTGTACAATTAATAAGATACCGACTTTCACTGCAAGTCTGAAAGGATATATTTTCGTTTTGTTAATGTTAAGCAGTCCGGACGTATGCTCGATACTTTATGATCAATTAAATGAATAAGTTCATGTATATAGTGTCAACCCCATATATTGTCAAAACAAAAGAGTTAAAGTTTGAAATTTATGCAAATTTACCTCAACTTTATTACATTAGAACCTCATGTGAATATTATATTTTAGGTTTTTCTGAAATCAGCTGTTCTTTACTGTTGCCATAGCTACTGTACACGATTTAAAATATTTTAATTTAAAGCGTCCTCGCCGTCTACCTTTGACCCACCGACGATGTGCGACAAATACGTAAACACAATAAACAAAGCTCTGAGCCCTGAGCAAATATGTGTTTCCCAGGGCATGGGGTAACGTGCATTGACATCTGGGGAGAAAGTGAAAGAGAGACCATTCATGATCACCACTTTCTTTATTTTTCCAAGACCGAGAACAAAATAGCACATAAGAATGGCAATAAAAATGTATATGTATATTTACAACATAATGTTTTTTCCTAGTAATACTTGCATATGAACATTCACATGCGAAGGAATAGAATAACAGGAGACTACTGCAAGAATTATGTGTCTGCTATCATATACTTCCATTTAGATGCAAATCACTTTTCGTAGTGCTGACATTGTTATCCTGTATTCTCGCATTAAAATGTTTCTGTTACATTTTCTCTCTCTCTCTCTCTTTTCATTTGTCCCAATAAATCATAAATTATAATGCGTAATGCATTCAAAAGAAAGGAAACCAACACAACGGAACTAACGACTGTGAGAGAGAGAGTGAAGAAAAGGACATAGATAAAGGGAACAACGCATGCAGCAGCAGTCAGTGTCATCCAAAAACTATAAAGAAAAGAAAAACAATACAATACAAGTTTCCCTGTGTTAAGTATATTCTCTCCACCTTTTTAGCCTCTAGTGAGTGTCTTCAAAGTAAGCATTAGGAATTCTATCGGTTCAGTGTTAAATATGCTACAAGTCAAAGGTTAGACTAGGCTCAGCATGGCTTCCAGTTGGTAGTTGGTGAATCGAGCAATAATAACGAAACCATTGTTAAAGAAATCAATACGCGTATGCATATTTCGTGTAAAACTATGAAACACCAAGCAAATTTATTTCTTGCACTGGTTATTGTATGCGTAGGATAGTTACCGACAGAGATGAGGACGAGGGGATAATAAAATCCTGTAATGTATTAGGCTCCCTATCATGTATTGTTAAAGGATTGGATCGCAGGGGAATTCCCCTCCCCCCGATCTTTACGCTTAAGGGGATAGTAAATAAAGGGTTATTTCGCTCCCGAATCTGTTTATAGGGGTTTTCCTCTCAACCTATTTGCTCGTTCGGTCTTTCCCTCCCATTTCCCAAGTATATTTTTTTTTCCTGTGGGGTTTACCTCCAGGTCTCATTTTATCTTGAGTCCCATTGATCACAAACGTATTTTCTGCTATGCCATTTTCTTAATTCTAATTTACACAGTGGTATTTCATTAGACCATATTTATATGACATGTATAGTCCGGAAGAAAATAATTTTGCATAAAACCTTAAGTACATTGTCCTGAAGTATATATTAAAAATGTGCTTTACGTAATGTGACATTTTTTGTATTAAAATTTTTTTTTGTATTCGTAATTGTACTTACGTAGTTGGAATTCATTAGAATAATAATTACATTGTTTCTGAGGACCTAACTTGAATTTTATTTCGTATTAAACAGGTGTGGTCTTGTAATTCGTACTACAGTGACGCAGAATCTATAGATATGGCAAGTTTACGTAAGATTTTATTTTTATCAACGGCGTTTTCATTTATCTTTAATTTAACTTGAATACCAGCGCATATTATATTTAAGATTTAAATTTGAAATTTTATCAAAAACTTCTACTTGTTAGTTTACCATTGCTTTATCTCTTATTTTCATTTACAACTCGTTTCGTCTACAACTGGAACAAGTTAATCAGATAATTTCCGTTCGTCTACACACAAAAAAATAGTCACAATT
>JAHZNB010000798.1:0-14452 GCA_027744295.1 Callyntrura guangdongensis | reverse complement strand
AACAGCTTTGCTTGCTGCAACCAACTATTCCACTCCAATATGCAAGTTTCTACCAGGTTACCAAACAGCTATCAAGCCATCTTCAAGGTTTAACCAGAAATATTTCTGTATGCATCTATATAACTTCATAATCAAAAATCTGAGCGCTGCTGTGTGTTTGCATGACATGGTATCGTATGCAAATTGTTCACCAAACAATTGACTAAGGTTTAACCAATTTTACAAGAGGGATGGGTGAATGCTTTTTGCAATGTTTAAAGTTCATTGTTCATTTTTCGATCTTGGGAAGGAACCTGTTTATCTGTTCCGCTTCCTTCTAGGTATTTAATGTTTCTTCGAAGAAAAATAACATGGGGAAAAACACAGTGAGTGATCATCATGATCATGCAACAGAACGAGCAAACAGGATTTTAAGTTTACTGCAACAACAACCATTTAAAACAGAAGTTAGAATTTTCGCCACTTTGCCTTTATATTCTATGCGCACCTTGATTATACGCTAGCAAATATTTTCATAGGATGATGTAGCAGCATTGCTGCTCCACTCCAGTATCATACCATGAATTTTAATTAGAATGCTAATGACATTCATGTATCACAATGTCATTCATGTGCATCTGTGTACACAGACGTCGAATTATGCAACACGATGATGAAGACGACATAACATTAGACATTGGCATAAATTCTTGTTTCATTTATACATATAGTTGGGATTTTGGATTGTGCAAAATGTACTCAGGCGGCAGACCCGTATGATATGCATACAATGGCGGATTAAAACTGAGTGTCCAATAATACGCCAAATATTTTACATTCCTTTGGAATTTTTTGAAAAGTCGGCTGTATATTTAGACTCACAAAGAGATTAAAATCTATAAGCATTTGTTTTTGTAATTCCGTAGCCACGCCACTCCACACCATAGATTGTAATTATTAAGTTTCATCAACAAGGCCACGAACCACTACAAATGATTTTTATACTTGTGTGGTATATCTGATTAGAAAAGTGCTGTAAATTATTTTAGACGCCTGATATCTTCTATTATTACTCCTATTAGGAACTTAAAACAGCTTCTTACAGTTCAGTTTGCCAGGTCTTGAACCAACGTGCATGATGCTGCATAGCACATATCCTTTTGACACATCATGGGATGGCCCTACATGAAAAAAATGTTGGTTCGGCTCTGTTAAAAGATGGTATTTGTGGAGTTAAATGGAAGAAGAGATTAGTGCAAGGAAAAAGGAACAAGAGGTTATATTTTATGTGCGTAGAAATGTAATAATCCAGTTTAACAAACCAGCAAGTCTTCGTTCTTGTTATGGTATTTTGGCGATACAACATTTACAGCGAACCAGCCTTTACGTATTATTACCCATACTACCAAGCCACCAGCAGGTGCCTGGTGTCTCTTGTTATCCTTTTTGTGGGTTCAACCAGAGTCTTTACTGAGCCCATGTACTCAATAAGCATAAATAAATGTTTTAGAAACCACAAAAGTACTTATTTTTTAATGCGTTAAGAAGTCAGTGGTGGTGAGTGTTGAATAGACTTGAGCTGTAAAATATTTTACCAACAGCATCATTCTCCGCCGTCTTTACTTTTTTACTACCAGCGCAGCCCCAGACCAGGATTATCACATCTATCCATCCATCTGTCCATCCACCATAAATCCTTACTGCGTTTTCTCTTTACAAATCAAGTATACATACGTGGTATGCATTTATTGGTAATCAGTTTGTAGTTCGTGTACCACATTAAAAAACATACGCGCACCGCAAACAATCCACAAGTGTTTCTTTTTAATCCTTTGCTTTCAGACGTGTTCGTGGTAGTCTTCTTATAAATATGCCTACCCCTTTTCAAAATCTTTTGTACTAGATGCATACGCTTACATATACTACTACCTACCGAAATTCACTTATTTGATGAATACATAGTGCGTTTTCGACAATCTAGCTGCATCTCACGGTAATTTCTGGACGGGTGAAACTCAAGGTCTACACATTCTCATTGCCACACTTTGTTGAGCTGTGTTGGTGTCCACTACGAAATTGAGTACTGGTTCCATTTCCAATCTCCTAAATCCGTCGTCATCAGTTCGGTGTATGCACTTTTGCAAGACCAAAATCTACATTTTAAAATGGCACAAAAAACTGTTTTTGTAACTGGAGGTACGGACAAAAAGGAATTTTCTTGGAAAACTGTTATAATAAATATTCCGATTTTTTTATGCAAAGTACAATTTATTTTCTTTTTGACCTGAATTATTGTGTATTTGTTCCATCAGGTGCTGGCTACATTGGAAGCCATTGTTGCGTGGAACTCATTGAAGCTGGTTACAATGTGGTGGCTGTCGACAACTTTGCAAACAGGTAAATTTGTAAAAACAAAGTCTCCTTATAATAGCCAATCAATCAGTTTTTTATTAAATTGCTGATAAATGACAAAAACCTATACACCATTTAGTGTCGAAGAGGACGGCACAGCCACAGCCCTTAATCGTGTGGAGAAAATCACTGGAAAGCCTGTAACTTTCTATAAGGCCGACCTCTTGGACAGGGAAAGGGTGATGAAAATTTTCAGCCAGGTAAGATTACATCTTTTACAAATTCTTAAAATGAAGTTTAGTCATTTAAACCAAATGTGACATGGGCTTTGAAAGTTTAATAAAAAAAAACTAAAATACATTCTTGTTCGGGATGTACCTAAGCTTAGTTTTATTTAAAGTTTTAATTACAAGCTGTTGTGATGTGACCCGATTCTTCGCTTTCCACCTCCTCTCTCTATGTATATTTTGCTCTATTCCATGGGGGATTGCATTACGTCACCTGTGATATTCCTATGTTCATGTTCACCACAAAACTTTTGT
The DNA here is from genome assembly GCA_027744295.1 of Callyntrura guangdongensis. Taxonomy (NCBI): domain Eukaryota; kingdom Metazoa; phylum Arthropoda; class Collembola; order Entomobryomorpha; family Paronellidae; genus Callyntrura; species Callyntrura guangdongensis. Next base: position 11,579 of record JAHZNB010000798.1, on the reverse strand, counting down.
ATTTTCAATGTTAACAGGCCATGCAATCCACGGACTGCTATGATCTTGTCTTTTCAAGGTAAGCGGCATCATATCTGTCGTCTGTATATCTTATGCAAACTGTAGTCTTGCTTAATAACTAACTAGCTTGTTATTAGGTAATATTAATTTGTTTGCTCAAATGTTTACACAAAGATCTATATAAAAGTGGTTTCCAACTAAAACCTGTATTTTTTGTTATGAAGCTCATGCTGTGTTTACGGAGATCCAGAATTTTTACCAATAACAGAAGGTAAGTCACAATAATAATAATTATGTACCTGAATAACACTTACTTAAACTTGGTTTTTTATTATTGAGCTTTTTTGTCCGGTGACACAGTTTAAGATTAATTGATTTGTTTATAGAGCATCCAACTGGAAATGTAACAAATGTTTACGGTCGAACCAAGTATTTTATTGAGGAGATGCTTAAGGATTTGTCAAAATCCAATCCGGTAAAATCTTATTTAAACTGTATTTGTGTTATATGTGTACTGCTTATGCTTTGTGATGTTTTTGACAGCCTTTTTTTTATTAAAAAACAGAAATGGAATATAATCTCTCTTCGTTACTTCAATCCTGTTGGGGCTCATCCATCCGGCCTGATCGGTGAGGATCCAACCAAGGAAGTCCAAAATGTGATGCCTTTCATTGCTTCTGTAAGTGAATGGACATGCCAGATACCAGATTTAGCAAAATGATGTTGTCTATAATACAAACATGCTAAACGAGTTTGGCCAGATGTAATTTTGCTGCTATGTTTGAGAAAGCAACTTTCTTTTTCTTCTTCATAAATTAGGTGGCTCTTGGGAAGAAGCCTCATGTCACCATTTTTGGTAATGACTATAATACACCAGATGGAACTGGAGTTCGGGACTACATTCATATTATGGATTTGGCGTCTGGACACGTTGCCGCGTTAAAGAAGCTGCAAACGACAGAAAATCTTAGATATAAGGTAAGACTGGTTTCCTTACAGGTTTGCAGGAATCACAATCTTAAAAGAAAAAGTTGCAATTCATGAAATGTTCTGTAACGAGCTAATTTTTACATGTCGCTCTTTATACTTCGTTTGGCATAAATGACAACTGTTATCATAACACTGTTCATCTGTAACTGTTATCATCGCCAACATCATTTCCAGGTGTACAATTTGGGTAGGTTACCGTTATCACGTTGCCCCATTCATATGAAATTGTTCAACATTGTAGTGTATATGTACCTTATATTTCGTCAATATTAATGGGTTAATCTTGTATGGAATGACATAAAAGGTTTGGGAAGAGGAATTTCTGTTGTTGAATTGGTTCGAGAGTTCGAAAAGGCCACTGGCACTACAGTGCCTACTGTTCAGGCCGATAGAAGATTTGGGGACGTGGGTACTCTTATCTGTGCCGCTGAAAAGGGTCTCAGTGAATTAGACTGGGTGCCGAAATACAAGTTGCCACAGATGTGTAAGCAATTTAAAACTGTTAACGCGTTAAACAATATACGCCCAATGCACGTAGGTATGTATATACGTCCAGGCTGGCCAATTCACAACCACAACACCCTTTGCGATTACGATTCACCTTGAAGAAAGCTATTTAACTTGAATTTGCGCAATATTTAAGAGGATAAGAAACTAGTTTTAATATTTATAAATTTAAAGCACGAGCTGAGCGCATTAATTTTTAACACGATGCAGCGAAAGCATGATCTTGCTTCATATTGTAAATAATGTAATGCAATGATGTGGCAAAGTGTCAAAAGCCTTGACATTTGTCTAATTCTAAATATTCTGCGTAATATTTATTTATTCTAAATTCCACTCATGTTACAGTCACAACCGTATTTATGACTTATCCAGGACGATTGCTTACAACACACATGTCCTTTCCTACAATATTTTGCAAATATTGAATGATAACATGCCCCAAATTATTCATGAAAATCCTCATTGTCAATCGTTATTACACATTAATATTATGTAATAATTGGCGTTGAAATACGCAGTTATAACCATTTTGATACAAATCCTGTCCAATATTTTTGGTTAAAACTGGGCATGGAAAATGACAAGGACATGCAAAATTAAATAGAGTGGCAGTTTGAAGAGGTTATTTTTCTGAAAAGCTTGTGACTTGACTTAAGGGTAGGAATTTTTGTCCATCATGTCGGGTCGCACTTTAATTGGTATATTATGGCACTATTATGGCACACATGCTATTTATTATAACACAACCACTAAGGGTCATTTCTCACTAATTGAGTAAATAAATAAAATTATTTTCTACATATAATAAGTAGTACATAGCCAAGCACGCAGAAATGCAACGCACGTATTAATTGCTGGAGATTAATTATAACATAGACCAAAATCACCCATAAATATGCACTGAAGCACGCCTACTACACCCACTCACCCACCTAACATTAACATATGTATTAAACAGTACCTTTAAAATTTTCCATACCTTACGCAGCAAGCAAACAGCCTTTTTTGTGTTTGATGGGAGTTTTATTTAGTCCATTATGGTTGCTTTCTATCTTGTAAGGATGTGCGCTCACTCGATATTTATTATATTCAGGTGTACAATGTAGGAACGGGTAAATCTTCTTCCGTTGTCGACCTAATCCGGACATTTGAACTAGTTTCCAAAATGAACGTACCATTTGTGATGAAGGAAAGGAGACATGGAGATATCGTTGCGATGTATGCGGATACAACGTTGACCAAGGAGGAACTTGGATGGGAAGCCAAATTTGACCTTCTCCGCATGTGTATGATAAACCCGACAATGCCTTCCCTTTTAACTCAAATTGCTTATATCCCATATTTATTTATTTATTTAATAACTTAACTTATGTATTCATCTTGTAAACAATTGTATGTCGGTGGGGCTTTAAACGACCATTTGCTTCAAAGCACATGCCGCATTTTGTCTTTATTTATTCCCTTTTGTCAGCCTGGACTCGGTTGAAAATCTGCTTAACTAATTGTCCGGTAAAATTCCCTAATAATAAATGACCATTTGCTTCAAAGCACATGCCGCATTTTGTCTTTATTTATTCCCTTTTGTCAGCCTGGACTCGGTTGAAAATCTGCTTAACTAATTGTCCGGTAAAATTCCCTAATAATTTTAGTTTTGCCATAACTTTCAGGTGAGGATTTCTGGCGTTGGCAAACGATGAATCCTAATGGATACAAGACAGAAGGAGGTGCAGCCACCAACGGAAATGGAATTGCTGCCGAGAAAAATAATAAGCTTGCATACAGCAATGGCGGTCATGTAAACGGGGATGCTGTAAAGGCGGCCAATGGGCATTAAAAGTCATTTTAAAATGTTCGCTNTTGCTGCCGAGAAAAATAATAAGCTTGCATACAGCAATGGCGGTCATGTAAACGGGGATGCTGTAAAGGCGGCCAATGGGCATTAAAAGTCATTTTAAAATGTTCGCTGCTCCCCAAGTTATAAAGCGGAATTTGACCATACCACAAGAATTTTTATTGATGAATCGTACTCCAGACGATATAAATAATACGTATAAAATATGGACAGGTACCATTAGGATGTGTACCCAGATTATGCATTCAGCATTGTAAAGAGATTAAACTTTCATTTTCATTAAACTTTTGGGAGACTAAAATTGAAATATTTTGTTATCCTGACAGAAAACAGACATCTTTTGATCAATGTTAGACAGTTGACATAAAAATGAATCACTTTGATTTCATTTGAAGTAAAAATCAAGAATATCTATCACATATTATGGAATATGGAAATGGAATACTTTTTAGTTCATAATCGTGTAAATACATAATATTAAAGTTGATTAGTCCGCAATTTAGTGATAAATTTTTTTTTTCTTTTAGTATAAATTATCAGAAAATTAAAGAAATAGAAATCCATACTATAGTGTGTTATAAATGAAGGTATTATCGATATCTCGTATTATCATTTCTTGAACCCTTCTTTATTATTATTATTATTAGCATAAGATATTCGCTGATTTTAAGGTGTTGGATTATTAGCTTGGTGGCAATTGTATACAATTTATTTTTGTTTTAAATAAAATTTGAATTATTTACGCAGTGTGTAAAATAATAAATGATTCTAATAACATTCTCAGCAGCAAGCAACTCTTTTATTGTGTTGTAAATCCCTGCTAGCATTTTTCAATTTCAACACAGTTGACAGTACATTGCATTGTGTTATCTATCAGGGATTTGATAAACCAATACTACGAAAACGTGCAAAGGCGCATTTTAATTTAATATGCCGTCATTTTTACGAGATGTGTCTTTGCTTCAACACTATACAAAATGTGCGACAAAATGTTTCAAACTTGAAAGCAACAATGACTTATATTATGCTTACCCACAGATCGTACTTTATTTCATATTCCATAAAAATTCTAAAGTTTAAACTACTTCCATGTAACGGGGCTCGGCCGTACTCTAAAAAAGTTAACTGCGCCCTTTTTTTAATGTGTACGTGGAAATATTTTGTATCAATTTTTCAGTGATATATTTTGAATTTTGGTTGTCATTTGGTTATAAAATGTTCCCAAGAGCCAATAAAATGTCGGTAAATAAATATGGGTGGATCTTTGCTTCAACACTATACAAAATGTGCGACAAAATGTTTCAAACTTGAAAGCAACAATGACTTATATTATGCTTACCCACAGATCGTACTTTATTTCATATTCCATAAAAAATCTAAAGTTTAAACTACTTCCATGTAACGGGAACGGGGCTCGGCCGTACTCTAAAAAAGTTAACTGCGACCTTTTTTAAATGTGAACGTGGAAATATTTTGTATCAATTTTTCAGTGATATATTTTGAATTTTGGTTGTCATTTGGTTATAAAATGTTCCCAAGAGCCAATAAAATGTCAGTAAATAAATATGGGTGGAGTTAATTTATACTTTGGCCCGTCCTTTCCCGGTAGATAGCCGTCGTGGTTTTAATTTTAGTTAAATGATAATGAGGCAACGGTTGAAAATCGGATGTCAGCAAAAAATGACAGAAAAAAATGCATTTCAAACACAAATGGGATATATTTTGTTTCTGCAGAAATTGAATAGAATTTAATTTATTTTATTCTTCAACGGAAAACAAATAGTGCTGGTTTTGGTACATGGTATGTGGATGTGTGGTTATTATGTATTTGTACATAGTACATAGGTTTACCCATCGTAAATGATATCATATTATATGTACTCGGGCGTTGTATTATGCTTCCTGTGATAAGGTAATCATTTTTAACCTTGATAAACCCGCACCCAGTCGACTTCCATTGTGGGTTTAGTCCACGTGTTTGGATTCATTGGCGGAAAATCAGCAAAAAATCCTCCTCCCACGGCCACATTAAAAATAAAGTTAGATGGTTGAATAAAAGGCGTTGGTTCTCCCTTGCAAGGCCATTTTGATGAATCTCCGTTGAATGTTCCATCGGTTAGTGAAACCTCATAATATTTCACATTGTCAATGTACCACTCCATCCGCGAAGGCAACCAAAGGACAGCAAACTCATGAAAATCAGCGCTTAGATCGGACGGAGCAGTTGCTTTTATTCCTTTGGATGTTAACTTGTCCCAGGAGCGACCCCAATGTCCAGCCATTTCTACGTTTCGTGCTTCACCTGCCTGACCTCTGTACTCTGCAATGTCAATTTCTTCATAGCGACAATCATTGTCGATAGGGAGTAGCCACACGGCTGGCCATAAATGGTCTCCTCGGGAAAGTCGAGCGCGGGCAACATAGGCACCATACGCAAATCCACTACCCTTTTGACGAATGCGACCAGAGGTGTATTCCTTGTCCTGCATGTTTTCTCTCCTCGCAGTAATTACCAAATTACCGTTCTGGACAGCAACATTGTTTCTCGAATAGCATTGTAAATTCCCACTGCCAAATTCTGGTAATTAAATTATAGCGTGTATACCACTCTGACAAGTAAACGATTGTTACAAATATGTATACTTTAATACCATTTCCGCAAGCTTCCTGATATTCCCACTTGTTGAGATCCAGGGAGTTTCCTTCAAAGTTATCTTCAAAAACAATATCTCCTTCCCAGCACCATACTGTCTGGAATAAGGCTAATGATGCAACAAAATACAAGATGCTCTTCATCGTCATTTATTTTTCTAACAAATGATTATAGTTTTATGAGTTTGGTATTTATTCTTTTAGAATACTATTTCGCAGTCACAAACTACCAGATTTATTAGGTACGAGCATGACAATAAGTGACAAATCATATGAATTGTGTTATAGTCTATATACATGGTATCTCACCTCAAATCAGACTTTTTAGTGCCATTTGTGGTCACATATTTTGCACCAGTGTGTTTATGATGATATGCATTTTAAACACAACTAATAGATATACAAAGGTAATGAACATTCGTTTAAATTATTGCCATTCATCAACCGCAAAACGAGTAAACCGTACATACAGTTTTCATGGGCAATAAAGAATGCGTGGACACTGATGTTTCTTCGTATCGAAGTTATCATTTATATAATTTTATTGGTTAAGTTCTAGTATGTAGCTTCAAGTGTGTAATGTATGTTGATTATTCACCCTTGCATCTTTATGGAGCATATGCTATGTAACGAATTAATCAAAACAACTTTTTCATAATTCAGATATTCTCAGTAACTTTTTATTACCATGCATTAATATGTATTGGTATTACACGTGCAACAACACTTTTCAAAATTTTGGTTTATCATATAAACCGATCTATCAGTTTGTCACAAATACCCCTCTTGTGGAAAAACGATAACATTTATTCATGTTATTGTCATCATAAAAATGAGTGATGAGTTACATTCTACGATAATTATATAATAATCACTTTCAGCTTCAGAATCATTATTGGAACTGTCATGTAATTATTTTTCGTTCCCCATCTGTCACTGTCACCTATATAGTCTTTGACTGAATCATCAAATGAACGTAGAATTGTTGTAATATGGCATAAACATAATGTATTGATAAAGTCTCTATACTCAATATCAATTAATTCATTTTAAACTATTTACAGAAAACTAAGGTTTTGCAACTTCTGTTTCACACCTTCCAAATAACATGTTCACAGAAAAAAATAGTAAAGTAAACAACAACAATTTATAGTAAATGTAAATATCTTAATATTGCATTGTTTGGATATGTCATCTCATTCTTGGTACGATAAAAATGCAAATTATTAATTACTTAATGCACTCTAGATTTTTTATTAGGAATGTGTTTATCAGGAACTGGCACAATTACGAGTAAATTGCAAAGGTAGGAAGGAATGCTAAACTACTATTTCTTCTAAATACCTATGCATATTATGTACCTTACATTTACAATTTTAGTATGAATTTTTTCTTGTAAACGCATTGGTAACTGTCCAACACGACAAAAAGTTTCACTATTTTGTCTGCGAGCCTATGCATATATTAGTTACAATCGTTTATCTACACATGTTTGAACAACATTTTTTTATTTTTTAAAAATAACAAACAATTTTAAACTAAATGTTAGATATTGTCGCATACTTAGGCTCAAACTTCCTTCTTCTACCACTACAACTGGTATTGACAAACTCTGAGCATCTTCTGGATGCATTTGCCACCATTTCGTCCCCTTCATACCCTGCATTTTCGACGCCATTCTTAGGGGTATTGGTGCCACTATCCACACCAATCTTTCTACTTGGTATGCTATAACTGTGATTTCCAGTAGCATGTGCATAACTTTCTGTATTGCTACTGTCCAAAGTTTCGGCTAATTTTTCCTCTCCGTGAATAGTCATAATATCTGCAGTATTTACAACATTTTCCAGTTTGGAAAGGACGTGTTTGTTTTGTAAGTTGATCCGTTTGAGGTCATCATCCACGTTAAAGGGGAGGCCGTCAGTCATGGTAGATTTATTATCACTGGTCATAGTCCCTCTACTCATGACACTCACAATACTCAACGGCAAACTTTTAGGTCCGTTGTTCATATGAAGTTGTGAGATCGAACTGATGTGACTCGAGTTGCCCATACTAAGAGCACTACTTAAACTTGGTGACGTGCTTCTCATCGTGTGACGAGAAGACGAAGCGTGGAATGAGTGTGAATGATCGGAATGAACAGAACTAGTTTTATTGCGATTTCCTGCGCTCATCCAAGCCATGCACGACAGACCGAAAAGTATGAGGCAGGTGAGTACTGCCATTCCAGCGACGGAGGCTTGATGTGCCAATTCAACAGGTATAAAGAGTTGTTGTTGGAGCTCACCCGTGAGGACTTCGCTGGGTTCCACCATCTTCAAATTTGAAAACATGTAATTATTATTGCATTGTTGGCTTCAAATTTTCATTTGAAAAAATGCTTGTATTGTAGTATTTATTTTAGTTTACCTCCTCGACCCACATAAACGGAAACAGGGTCGGACGGACATTTGCAAACGTCGTCATATCGCGATTTGGATGTACCATCACGTTGAATTGTACTCTTTTGGCGGCCCGTAAAACCACTCCGGTTTTCTGTGAACAGAAACTGGTTGTACACAGATTGTGCAAAAAATATTTTAAAAAAGTAAATTTTGTTTGTTTCATTTGCATACGGGTTCAATGTCTACACGGGTTTCATGTTTTTCCCTTTCCGGTTTCAGACCAACAACCATGTCTTGGTATTTGTCATAAGAATCCAAAAAGTGGGCTCCAGATAACGCAATAGGAGCATCTAATAGTTATCAAAAATAAAAAAATAAAATATTGGCAACACAAGTATTTTGTAAATGTCGTATTATGATGAGGAATGATGTCTTACTATCTCTGCACGGTGCCATGCTCAGTACTCCATACTTGAAACATTCATTATTTTTTCCTTTTGGACAGAAACAAAAATCTTTGTGATCAAAAACTGTTTTGACATTGGGCATTTTGAAGCGGTAAGCTGTGATTCCATTTATCACGACTTCTTCATAATAGTGGACAAAAACAGACCTAAACAGAAAACATTGCGAATTTTATGGCTTTTGTCTTGTAAAGAATTCTGTAATAAGGTGAAAACTTTATCAACTCATACCGACATATATCCGACGAGAAAAATCGGATAAGCGTTTGCTTTGTTATGAAAGGTGGCGCAATTGAGCCATCAGTACCGTTGATTAAATTACAGAATCCTGAGTAGTAGTCCAATTTGGTTTTTCCATTCCAAGACACAATTTGACCAAACTCTTGCGGATTATTTTTACCTGTTCTTATTACGTACTCGCCATCATCAGTGTTATTTTTCTGCGCATTTTATGGCGCATTGTTGAAATGTGCGCCAACGGCAAAGTGGCAAGTAAAACGGTGGTTGTTAATGAGGAAAGAGCGATGAAGGAAGAAACAAAAACATTCACAATGTTACTTTCATACACACGCAACTTTCCCATCATATACTGTCACATTCAAAAGGTCAATCATCGAAACCACAAATAATTTTGTAAATTAAGGCTTCTCTCATTATAATAGTTTAACCACCAACCGTGATTACATATTTAATCAACCGATTAGCGGTTTTCACAATTACCCCTGCCACGTAGTCTGAACTGGAATGATTGACTCTCTGAAGACTCCAGAGGCTCATTTTCACAAGTTCTCGCGCAGTAAATGATACTTATTTTGAAGCATAGAATGTTTCATTTACATAAAATATGTAAAACATCAAACATACCCCAAGATAAAATCCAAATCTGCCCGTTTCGATACTCCTGGGAATTTTAACACCACCAACCAAAGTTACCGCAGGACTTTTCAGAAAATTGAGATAATGTTGAACCGAGTAGCCATCAAACATGTACTCCTTCACTGTAGCAAACGTAAACAGGCGCTCCCCTCTTTGCCGCATGTTTCTGTCCGCCAAAGCATGGGCAAAGGAGAAATTGCCGACATTGTCATACGTGAGTTTGGATAACGTCTGCAAAACAAATTAAAAATTATGAAACAATGTTATAAATATTCAAGTTGCTAACCCGCAAACTAAGTAAAACTGTTTTTGTATTGGGCATATCATCAAAATCAGGATTTTCACCCGCATTTAGGCATAATGCAACCTTCTACGATACTAATTTGGGTTTAACATGAAAATTTCTCATGGTTCTTTTTTAATACATAATATCTGAGAATTATCGTAAGATGATCCATGAAAGCAATGGTGTAATAATACATGTATCTGCAACCTGCAACTAATTTTTACAACGTCAGCAGTACATTCTCTTTGTTTCACGTTCTCTGCAACTTACTACAAAGCCAAAGCCCTTTGGTTCAAGATGTACATGCCATAAGAAATATTTTTGCTAATTGCTTGCATCACATGGATGATTAAATCATGATAAATGGAATATATTTCTCAAGTTCGTTATCATTGTTTTGTAAAAGTTATACTGCCATGCAATACATGTTTACTAGGTTCCTGCTTTGTGGTCACAATTAAAAACCATATAAAATCGTATGACGCAAGCAAGCATGTCCAGAGAGAAGAAAGAACATTGTGAAGGGTAAGTTCAAGGTTTCTTAAAATGGTTACATTAAATCATTTTGAATACTATTCTGTGAACGTGGTTGTAAATAGTTTTGGGGACGAGACGAGACTTTCTGCTACATGCTACACAAAAGACAGTTTAGAACAATTAGCCATAAATCAAATCATAAAATGAAGTAAAACAGATAGACTCGTGAGAAGGAAGTTTTGTTAATGTTGACATGCAATGCAAATGCTCTCTGCAGTACTAGTAATGTCCACCACGTTTTGTGTAATTTTCATTCTTCATTCCAAAGTACTGTGGTAGAGAACAACGAGAAAATATTCATTTCAAATGTACATCCATGATATGTTTATAAGAAGAGTACATTCAATGAAACAATAATGTTGAAAATACAATGCATGGAGCTAAATTTATTGCATTCATAAATACACGTGTGATACGAACCTAAGTATCCACGACTAGAGTAATCAGCCGTGTATATAGCTAAAATGCAAAAACAGACTTTTCAAAATCTACAAAAGTTTATCACATTAAACTTTGCAAAAATTCTTTTTACATCCACACAAATTTTTAATCCTGGGGAGTTGTGACGCTTTGAAATTAGTGCTGTTGTGTTAATGAAATATTATTTATGAGTGAACAATGCATGTTAGAAATTCTCAGAAAATATTTTTCTTCTTCAAACTCTAATTAGAAATAAATCCACCGTGTGAATTGAACGTAAAAATGTACGAATAAAACAAAATAAAATCATTCTCCATTCTCTTGCGCACCTACCAATTATCTGTGTACTAAACATACATACAAAAGCACTTTTTTAAAAAAAACGAATGACGTTAGTGCAAATCTGACTACAACAACAACGGACACGTGTAGTGTATGTTCAACATGGTTCAACATTTCTGTACAAATAAAATTTTAACTTGTAAAGTCATTAAAAATGCAGGAAATGAAACAGTAACAGGTACGTAATGTAATACGTGATGAAGTGTATAATGACATTATTATGTTTAGACTTGTCGGTATTTGGTATGTTTTAAATAAAACAAGTT
>JAHZNB010000797.1:0-15243 GCA_027744295.1 Callyntrura guangdongensis | reverse complement strand
ACAGTTAGACGTTTCGTCGTTGATGTTCATTTTGACTACGTGAACTGTATCATGTTTGCGTCTAAAGATTCTTCACTTCAAACATATTGTGTGTACATCATTTGTAATTATAAACCAATTTTAGCACACATAATAATGCTCAGCCTCTTCTACACTATGGAACCCGCGCTCCACGTGACAAAGTTTCCTACTCTTATTCTATTTCACTATTTCTATTTGATAGGATAGGCTGGTAAATTCTATTTGATAGAGATTATTTTTTTACGCAATAAGCTGTCTTAAAGGTTGTATGCTTTTTTCTGCACACATTGTTTTTCCGCATAACTCCTTTTCCCCTTTGTAAACACGACGTTCCTTGAAGCTGGTTTTTAATGAATTTTCTCTTGGTAGCGAGTTTCTTGGCCAAACCCAATAAATCAACGTTTTTCATTTTTACCAAGAACGTCCTCCGTTCTCTAGCAAAGACCGAATTGGTGAAAATAGGTACAATGAAGCGTAGCACGCCACAACACACATTGAAATCGAAAAGTATAAGCAAATAAACAGGATTACTTAATCATCATGAACCTGACAACTGCTCTGTTTGTCCCAAACTTGAAACGTCGGCACCAGGGAAAGTCACGTTTACAATTATTTTACATGAAAAGTAAAGCTGCTACTCGGATAACGCCAACCGCCATTCGATACTCCTATAAGTTATATATGACGACATGGAACGGCAACTACAGTCTAACATACAATCCCATTAGATTATAAATTTTTACTGGCTATAACTATAAACCTTAAAAAAGTCTCTCTCCACACATTCCTTTATATTGTTTACAGCTTTACACTAAAAAGCTGCCATTGCCAAAATCAATGCGATTACTACAGTCTGGTGCTGTATTGGTGTTGATTTTCCCATTACCAACCTTGTCTACCTCCGCACTGTAATCTTTGCACGAGCTCTAAAGTCGTGTCAAGGATTGAGTCTTCCTTCTTATACGTCTAAAGAGATACGTACTAACATCTCTCCATTTTTCCAAAGCCAGGTCATCCTCCACATGGAACGGACATTTTAAACATTTACTCATGCAAGATAAATGGCAAAACCATCCTTTCCAAAAATACCGTTAGGGATACTCGGTATCCCCTCGGGAGAGAAAAAAGTATTGATCCTCCATATCGTAATAAGAATAAATCTATTTTCCCGTCCTGGTTAACTTTGTACTTTCAAGGTTTTTACGGGTGCTAAATCACCGTGGGCTTTCCTCCCTAAATCTTACAACACGGCTATACAATACAACTATTATCTCTGCTGTGTGTTATATAAGTGGAGTGGAGGCTAAACGCGGGACATAATATCTTTCTTTCTTGGAAAAGTAAATAAAAAGCAAGAGTGAAACACTAAATTGGATCATCGAGGAATGCAATAAAAAGTGTGATCAAAACTCCGTTAGATCAACTGTGATGCGATGGTATATGGTGGTAACATGGTGGCCGTATAACTTGGTGTAGTATTCCACCAAATGCCAAAACTATCTTTTCAAATCAGCATCTCAGCACGTCCTATTAGTATATCACCAAAAGGAAATTGATGCCATCATCCACAACAAAGTGAAAAATCCCCAACCTACCCTAAATAAGTTTTGTACCGGCAACCAGACAAGAATATATGGTTGCCAATATAATGCTCTCGCTCTCGCCAGTGACACAGATTTATTCCAAACTTATTTTTTTCAGCATCCAAAATATAGGAGGTGACAAGTATTTTCAGCCGTCATATATATAGTTCTTAGGTTCGTTTCTTTGTGTAGTGACAGGGAAATAGTAGAAACTGTGTGCATTATAAAATCCAATTTAATAGTGTACCATACGGTCTCTAAAATTCTTGAAAATGGTCGTAAAAATGTAAATAGTATACCAAGTTTCCAATTCCAAGTGCCCCTGAAGCTACGCGCACGTTTAACGCTCTCGTGATCTTAATTTGCCACCTTGCCACAAAGTAAAGCAGGCAGGCAGGTCGAAGGTCTGACTAAACCTTCAAACGTAATTATGACGCCCAAGCTCCACCAGATACAAGATATGGGGGTCGCGAACATCAATAATAATAAATGCTCAAGTCGTAATTGCTCTGACTTGTTCGAAATGCAATGATGATGACGATGATAAAGATAGATAATGCCGATGGTTTATTCTTTGCAAGCGAGGAACTTGCGAAAATTGGGGTGCAAGGACAAAGATAGGAAAAAAATGCTGCGAATGGGTTTTCTTTTCAAGCGATTTAATATGAAGTGAGAAGGAATCATCACGACCATTTGTATTTTTCTAGCTTTGTCGAGAGAACATAATCATGCCGACAACTATAAAACTCCACACTCTCGCGGCTCGACTCTGCCTCTTCACTGCCAACAAATACTTTCAGAGGACGACAAAGACGAGGACCAAAATACCACATGCAAAAAAATGGAGATAAAAAAAAACAAAAACATACCTACACGCAACCAAACACACTTGTAACTTATAACAAAACACAACAACCAAAAAAAATTAAATAACATTACAAATCAGATAATATATATCTTATATGCAAAAGTAGGTACGCGTGTAATATAAAGAAAGGGATATTGTGATTGTGTGGTATTCCAAATAGGCAAAACATGGACACAGCGTGTAAAATGCATGGCAGTTTTGCTGATATGATGCCAAAGCATAACCTTATTTTTATTAGATCGTATAAATGTCAACTTGCCAACTATAATTTTTCATAGAAAAATTCGTATTTTCTAAATATCTCTTTATCGTTTTTCATTAGAATACAGGCACACCGTCAAGTTATTAGAAGGAGTAATACATACGCATATGTATTTACATTACATTATATTGCTATTTTGCTATACACAAAGCTGTATTGCCATTTTTACTATTGCTTGAACAAGTTGAAAATAAAAAAGGAAGAAAAAACGATGTTTTTATATATACATAAATAATTTATAACAGTTGCAGTTTATACAGCTCAACGTTTCAACATGGTCACAGCAACCCTATTAAAATGCAATGAAGAAACACACATGAAAAACGTACCGAAAATTCCGGTGTCATTCATCTGTATCCTTGGATTATCCTGTTTTCATCAGTTGTCGCTTTTAAGCGGTATTAGACACACGACGATGATGACGATGATAGAACGATCGATGATGCTCCTGTGGTGTATACAGAGAGAACCGCCGCAGAACCATAAAACAAGCATCCATATAAAACCTTTCTACTTATTTTATTACCCGACAAACTTGTCACGGGAAAAAATTAAAACCGATCAAACTCTCACGCAAATAAAAATTATGTATTTTGTTACTATTACGCAAGTGGAACTGGGTTAACCGCAATAAAAAAAAACTAAAAAACGAAGAAGAAAATCACCCTGAAATGGATGAATGGAGTCCTACAAGAATCACCTTGACCAACTAGGACACTTTCGCGGTTCCGAAAGATAAAAAAGTGTTTCCTTTTGATTTTCATCAACGAAGACGAAAAAGACGTCAGCAGCAGCGGCCAAGGAAGTGAAAGCAAGTACGCGAGTAAACTTGAGCTGAGAAAAGATATGAATGACAGCGCTGCTTTGATGAGGTATCCACCGCTTATAATAATATAATGTTATATGGCACTTGAAGTTTAAATCTGTGTGTTTTCCTTCTACAAATTGGTAATGAGTTTCGCGTTAATTATCATGAAAGGACACTTCAATAACACAAGTACACCACAACAAACAGCTTCGTTATGACTGTACAAAAAAAACTCCCTGGCAAGATATAACGATGATGATTTTGATGATAGTGATAATAATAATAAAAATAATGTTTTGTTGTTCGTGTGGTTGAGCAGAGAGTGTCTGTGTGAGAGAGAGACATACACAAGTTACAATGAGACCCAAACTGCTCGCCGAAATAAATACCCAACTTGCTCTTGGCTGTCAACCTCGCAAAAACACACATGCATATCCATTCTCTTCCTTGGCACTAATGGTCCATGTACTTAAAACAACACCAAAAATATCCCATCTCTCAACAAGAATATCTCACACAAACTCACCACTACCACTGCCATACACCATCAAAAGAATAACTAACATGAGATAACGTGGCTGTTGTTGTTCAAGCAGGAAAAAATATCAGTATGTTTACTGTGGCTAGCGAAAAATAGTAATAATTTTTGTAGAGAATTTACAGCAAGGATAATACAACTGTGGAGATGACGCTGATGATGACAACGATGATATTACCTCAAACGACAATTTTTCTCTTCTCAAATCTCTGATGTCGCTCAAGCTCGAAAGAACGTCGTCGTGTATGTATGTGTATATTTATTTCTCTGTCTAACACGCTTCATCATTACCTACGATGATCCACAGCGTGAGAACCATTTCTTGTGTTTATCATCATCAAGCAAGTATTAAGAAGGAACAGCAGCCGTGTGGTGTGAGATGTCTACTATGAAACACACACACTTTTGCTCATGTCGTCGTCGTGATTGTGATGTCTTAGTCGTCGTTGTACAAACAGTGTGCCTACTGCATATAGTGCCTAGATTTGCGTTTTTTGCTTGTAATTCTCTTTACTGGTTACTAAATTGCCACCTGGCATAAAACGTCGTCTTTTCACTTGCTGTACACATTGTACATGATTTGTAGTGTTTATAGAGGTGTACATCAGACAAAATGTATTACCAGTCAGTACATGAGCAGCAGCAGTTCCCTAGCTTCTTTATCGATACATACACATCATATCACCCTGTACCTTGCAAATCACGTTGTTTTTGTAAGACTTCCAGAGAGGAGAAGTTTCATCATAGTACAAAACTGTTATCGCCACATACACACTCATAATATCCATCTTGTAATAATATAATATATACGTAACATATTATGTGTGAGAAAAAATGAGAGGAGGAATAATAATAAAAAATACAAGAGAACCAACTCGCCTGCGTGAAGTCTGAAAAATTTTGAAGGTCGTTTGGTTTGGTTTTAGTATTACAACATGATATGAAAAGCAGTAGTTTTTTTTTGTAGATGCTCCATTGCTGTTGCTGTTGTTTCTGTTGCTTGTCGAGTGTGTCAAGTCGTCAGTAGAAAAAAAGTAATAACGAAGATACGGCACGACGTACAGTACACTGTACACACACAATAAGATGTTGTATGCACACATGACCATATATTATAATCAGTATTTTTTAATAAAGAGAGAGGATTCTAGGTAGACAGAGAGTGTGTGGTGGTGTGTACAAAAACACAATAATAGCTTGTGTTGACTGCTAGAGAGACAAAGGCCTATATCCATATAGTCAGTGAGGCAACGAAAAAGTCCTAGTCTTCTCGCTTGACGTACACATGAATACAGCAATACAGCAAGGGAGAGAGATGGCGAGAGTCAAGAGTGGAGTCTTTGCGCGAGTAGCAAAAAGGGATTCGTTTTTTTTTCTTCAATTTTTGTGTCTATTGTATGAAGGTGATGATGATATGATGATAGTAAAAAATACAAAGAGAGATATAGACTTTGTGTAGTATCTAGTGGAGTGTCTTAAGACTGTCTGGGTTTTAGCGACTTTTTATCCGCTACTAGAACATGATCATAAAAAAGATTCTACGACGGTTCAAGTTGAAACGAGACTAAGGATAATTTTTTTTAGTGCGGACGGAGTATTTTCTGCGTTGCACTTGGCGTTAGTTAACTGGGAGTATTTTATTATTGTAATTTAGAAGGGAAGAGATTTTATGCGGTTGATGTGTTGATGATGTTGCTACTGTTTGTGTGAGGGAGGGGATCATTAATAGCCTAGTCGAAGTTGTTGTTACGATAATAAAGATAAAATTGTGGAGAGAAAAATAAGTATCGGGAGAGTGAACGTTGTTTGATGAGATGAAGGGACGACAGATAAACAATGTATGCGTAAACTAGTGAAATATATGCACTGACATTTTCGTAATACACTTTCTATCAGAACAATTATGGTTGTTTTGACACATGACATGAAAGAAGGGGCTGTTGGATGGAAGTATAATGGAGTGCTGTTGTGTAAAGGTTACACAGATGTGTGGCGGCGGTGTTATATGTAGAAAGTCGTAACCTGTTTATGAAATAACATACTGAATGCTGATAATGACTGTTGTCGTGAAACAAATTTGCTGTAAATCGAAAAGTTGAAAGAAAGATAAAAGTTATCTCAGTTTGTTCTGAAAATGACAGTTTCTCGTATTTCAATTTTATTTCCATTTTGATTTCATTGTAGTACTCTTGCTACAATCGAGCATTTTGGAGCTTATCTTGTCTCACCCGCCGCGATGCACACAAATAAAATCTACAAAATGACCATTTTAAAATTTGAGTTTCCACATAATTTGACCTTTCTCGTGACATTGCTTTTGAAATAGAATATTTTATAAATTGTCACGCCATAACTATACCTACGTAGCCATTTGACCGTACATATTCTCATACGAGATACACGTGATGTTCTGTGACGGTTAAACAGATAACCAAGCAAATTCATAATCGATACGTTTATTATAGCACCAATGTAGTGCACCCAACAACCACACTTTCAATGTTTCGATATGCAAGCCACCATCTTCTCAGTGACTATTTGCTATTAAATTTTAGGAATAGCAATTGTAGCAATGGTCGTCGTTATTTTAATATACCTACCATGTTTCTTGGTAAAGTAAGATGGTAGGGATCTACAATCTGCCTATATGCCTCTTTGTTTACTCATTTTCTTGTCGCTGCTGATGTAAGTTGGGTGTAAACAAAAACGTCCTAAACAATCCCATTAAATAATAATAAACCTAACAGCACTGACAGTGAATGGTTGATGGTGGCAATAACAATGACTCTGAAACTTCTCTGATATTAAAATTGCTTACAACCACAACCTTACTTCAGCAGGTTTTTTTCCTTCTCCATGTTGGCAAGCAATGGCAAGTCAAGCTAAAACTTTGTAACAATATCCATCATTCTGTTTTGTGTGTACCTACCTATCTGCCTATACGTGAGATACCTAAAGGAATAGTAAGTTTGCTTTGTTCTCCCTTGACTCTTCCTCCCCGTCCTACACACAAATGCAGACAGTGCGTCAGACGGGGATAATAATACTAATAATAATGATCATGATAAATATCAAACTATATGGTAAAATAGAACATGAACAAAAATGAATTTCTTTCTGAGAACCATTAGCTAACTAGCAAACTAACCATTATTATCCTTATTATTACTGCCTGCCTGCTTCTTCATTCATAAGCATTCCACCACTATCAGGTCTTGGATATGCCTAGTCCATTATGGTCGTCACTTGTAATAATGTCAAGTCTTCATGCGTGTATCCATCCCCTCCTCCCCATCCCATGAGAACTGCGAGAATACCTACCTCTTCTAATGCTGATGCTACACAGAAGATGTTTACTCCACCAAGCTACATTTTTTTCTCCTTTTTCGACTCAATGAATCATTTATGTACTGTGTAGGTACACATCATTATCATAAACTAATAACAGTGAATAATGCATGAAATCGTGTGTGCGTTGCTTCTTTCTTATTTTACTACGATATACGATGATGATATGATGACCAAGACCAACATGTAAGTAAGTAGTGAGCGGTGATGGGGACTGACTGGTAACCCAAACTATAATACAATGATAATAATAAGGCACCTTTAACTTTTGCCATTTACTAATAAGTATTAACTACTACGAAAACTCTGTGTGTCTATGCGTGTGTGACATTACCTATTTCTGTAGCCCCATTGAACAGAAGAGAAATTGGACTAAAAGGAGAGTAGCATAAAGGTGGCGTGTGTATCGCATGACACATTTTAAATGAATGCACTCTATCTGTGTACTTGTACGTAAAACAATAGAAAAATGTCCATAATCTTACCAGTTTACATAGCAAGTAAACCAACCAATATGTGTATATAATATGTTCCTCATCAGCATCTCATCTCACAATCAGTAAGTATAATAGCATGATCGCTGTTAGGTGATTATAGACATTCCATTTTTCCTATTCGTTTGCACATATTGGCTACTACAATTGCACTACCAAATAATTATTAAGTGCTACTCTATTACAGACTGTAGTGTACGAATAGGACTGTCCATTTGCGATAATGCATATTAATGCTCTTTGTTCACCACACATTATAATATATCACATTACGTCAACCAGAAAATTTCTAGATAGTACAACAATGTATATGAACATTTACATTCAACAAAACCTCCAACGAACAAGCCAGAAGTAATTTAAAAAGTTTTTCCAAGTTGCTCAGCTTATTATGCATACATTAGTACACGTTGTTTGTAAAACCAGGAATTACTCGGGCTATTAAGAATGGTGATAGCCGAACGGCGCGGCAAATGGAGTGCATGGAAGAGGAAAATTGTAAAGGCATGTAGTGAATGTCGTCATCATCTCAGCTTTGTGAAAAATACTAAACAGCAAATATGCCGAGACTGGGGGAGCGAGCAAAAAATGGCATTTTAAATAGTACCTTGCCTAGAGATGACATATCTCTTTGTGGGTACAAAAAAATTTGATGACAGACATCAGTTTTGCAGAAAGATAATGTAATTCCTTAAAAAGATAATATTATGCAGTTTTGCTGTTGCTACTTGCTGTTGGTGATGATAATGGCATTGTGGAAAGACGAGAGAATATATAGTACTCTACTTTTTTATAGTCAACATGCAGAAAAGTACTAGGCGACATAGCCAAAATCTCATTACACGCTTGAGTGAGAAATAAATGCATAAACTACACACAAGGGAACAAGTCCCTTTCCTACTTATTCCCTTTCTCAGCATCTCGTCCATTTTAACGATCTTCATCCTCTTCAGCTCAGCGTCGTAAGGAGAAAAAAATATGTAATTTCTTGGCTACATCAATGACGACGAGGAGACTCATAAAATAAAGAATTGCTGCAGTTGCTTTTAAAAAGGCAAATTTATTGCTTGCAAAACACCAGCGTTATAGTTAAATGAGTTAAATGGCAAATTCGCTTCAATTGTTTTTGTGGTTCTACCAAACACGGTCCAATTACTTCATTGGGCCGTCATAAATATTATCTTCCCATTCCTGTTCCCTGTGAGCGAGAAGCGTCTTCAAAAACCGCGTTAACTCCTTGTGTTACACAAGAACGTGGTATTCTCTTGAAAGGCAAGAGCCATATGAACACCAAAAACTGAAAGCATTGTAGTAGATCGGTAGTATTCATCCGCGTCGTTGACTGAGAATTGCAAACTTCAATAATATGCAAGGTGCACCAGGGCATGCATGTAGTTGAGCTTATTTACGATACGGCAGAGAGTGCAGAGAAATGTCGAATTAAATTTGCTAATCGGGAAAGGGCGCACCAGTGAGCTAGTGTGTATAAATCCAGAAAACCAATTTCTTTCATTCATTTTGCATTTGCCCGTATTAAAAATTATACCTCCTCGCCATAGTGTGCATATCTTACACAATATTCCCTGAGCGAGGGCTTTATCTCTTCCTCTCGCCGCTAAACCAATTACATGTTACGCAAAATCAGCGAAAATACCAAGTTTGTGCACCCTCTTTACAAACTGGTTATGTGTAGTACAGAAAAGCTGAGAGAAAAAATCAATACCCAAAATACCCATCCGTACAAGATAAATGACCACCTGAGCAAAACCGGTCTTCTCCAGGAAATGTGGCAATTTCGACTACAGAGTACTACAAGCATGTAAAACTTGTAATTATAATTCTCTACTACTACTACTGCTTCTACTACTGGAAGAGAGTTTACTTGCTATCTTCGCGTTTATTATTCCCCAGCACGCAACACAGTAATGTGGAATGGAATTTTATGAATGTACCAGCACCACAAATGGTTCCTCCGACGCAAAAGAAAACGCAAGCAGCCTCCATACCAAACAACCACAATTCCCTATTAACTATATGCATTCCCTCAATTTGTAGCCGGTTAGATAAGTGAATTTTATGACGTAGCAGTAATGTACCACGATTATATAATAACCAGCTTGTATTAAGGATTCACTGGAAAACAGTAAACAGTCCGACGAAGCATTATATCATCATCACCGCCAGACAGTGAGCTCCTCTTCTCTCTCTCTCTCCTCATGGTATTCGCTCGTACATTCCCTCCACGCAGAAGAGAAGAAAAAAATCCGCAAAAATAACTCTGCCGATAAATAAGTTACCTATGCAAATCTACGCTTATTGCCCGCGCTTATTCAACAATTTTTTTGCATGGCGGTGGTGATGGGGGTACATATTAGTCTACTGCTGTGAATAATGATAGAATTTTTACGCTTCGTTAGATTCGCGACGGACAGGGACACATACGTAATTTTATTTTTTATTATTATTATTATCATCACATCACACGCCTTCAGCCTTCTATGCTACATATTTGGCTCGCTGGTAGTTTTAAGGATACGTGCGATTAGTGATTCAACTGGGCAGGGAGTTTTTTTCTCGCTTGTTTAATCTTCTCGCTGCTGATGATGTGGTGAACACTATTCACTATACTCACCCCTTTTTCTGGCAGAAACCTTGGCTTTGACTCGCCAACAAGAAATAGGGAACACATGTGTAGTAGAGTAAAATGACTAATGACAAAAAAAGAAACGCTTGGTACAGCACAATTGGGGATAATAACAGAGAGAGAAAAAAAGTTCTAGGTGGGCATTTAATACAAGGGAGAAGTGTTGCACAATGAACTATAGGAACATGGCTAACCACGCACCACAAAACCCTATAGAAAAAAACGACCATGGTCATGTCTATTGGTCTATTGAATATATAAATAATTTTCGGCGAAAATTCAATTAAGGTACTTTTTGGTTATGGGGAACGAGAAAGTATTGGGCAGTGGGTTGGAGAGTGCGAAAAGAGGATAATTTGTTGATATTTTGGTGGAAACTACACAAGATTGAGGGTGCCACCATTATTTTCAGTTACCACTTTGGTGGTTGGAATAGCAGTGGTAAATGCATTACCTAGATTACTGCTAGAAGTTGGTCGAATTATGTGGAACACACACAAACATCAGCAAATATACCACATAACTAACATCATATTATAGGTATAACGACAAAGGATAATAATAAGTGAGGTATAATGTTTATAATTTAACTGCAAAAGATAGCAAACATTTTTGGGCACTGTGCCCGTTCCTCTTTGGGCACACGTTGGAGTAGAAAGGAAGATTGGCATCGGATCGCACTTAAATATTATGTAAATAGATAACTGGCAGCGAATGTGTGTGTGTGTGTACCCGACAAGGAAGGATGGATGCCCTGCACACACACACACGGACGGACAAGACAGACATGCCTATTTTGTGAGATGGGACACACACCGAATTGAAAACCGGAAATTCTCGTGTGGACCTCGTCCGGGTGGCTCTTTTTATCATAATTTCGTTAACCTAACCGAATGCCCTGATTCAGTCAAATCTTGACAAGATTGTGAGAGAAAAACTTTAAACTGTGGCGTGGAATCAGAGCCTGTTATCCCCAATAAAATATTTAGCAAGAATGTGATCATTTTGGGTACATTATTATGCGGACGTTTGGCTGACAGATATATAATTTGTAATAATGATAACTAATGGTAAGTTTGTTGTGGGAAACATGTAGTAGAATGATAGGTTATGTTGATGGGAAAATCGTTACGTTGCCAGTTTTGAAAACAAGTGTTGCTGATTAAATGGGTGAGTCGAGAGACATGAACTGGAAAAGAAATGAGAACGAGTCCGAGAAATGAAATCTGAATATATTGGCAAAGTAGAGGAAACAACGGTTTTGTCATCAAGAAGTTGGTGGTAGTAGCTCGAATGAAAAACATGTTGAATGTCTTTTTCAGTTTTAAAAGTTATTAGTCACGCTATCGGTTTAAAAAAGCATGGCGAAAAATAGGACGTTAAGAAACACACGCGTAGACGAGATGACTAGATTAGCTATCTAACGTCTTTGCACTTTCGGAGTTGGAAATGAAGAAGATGAGGATGATTGATAATGATGATGATGACACCGCAGTGAAAATCCCCGGCAATGTCAGAAAAAGTGGGTTTTAATAACACGAATAAAAAATCCCCCTGTTCATTCCCATTCCGCTTTAGCCTTCACCACTCCACCACCACCGCCGCTGCGCTGCTGCAGCTGTTGCCCTTTGTCACTTTTTATTGGCATTGATATATAAAAAAAGTATTAATGGGAAATTTACGAAAAATAAATTGTATACACGTGAAAAGAGAAATGAAATATGACCGATTGAGGTGACCGAACATGTACAAATGTTGACTGAAATGTTGGAGGCGGTGGGCGGCCACTTCCGATATATTATCAGATTAATGTGCAAGCTTTGCATTTTTTCAAATGTGCAATATGACGTTTGACCATTTATTAAGGCAACTTATTATAGAATTCTTTCAGTATGTTTTGAAAGAGGTGAGCCTTTTTTATTTGGATTCACCAAAATTAGCTTATGTGAAGCGTGCCAATAAATATATTACAACGATTACGCGAGGCTGAGGAGATTTGAGATATCTTTCCAGAAAATGATTTATTAGTCTCATGTGACCTCTAGCGATATTGAAAACGTTTGAAAAGTCTACATCGCAAGTGTGTCCCCTAAAACAAAACAGCTAAACTGATGATATGTTCCATTACTATCCTATGGCCCGAGATTCTATTTAGTTGATTTTTTGTTTTACGGGCAATTTCATCTAAATGGATATATCCATTTAAATTCATTGAACATTATGTAAGTCAGTAGCTATACAGTTAACTTTGCTCACGTTTTGGCAATTTTTTTGCACAGTTTAACTGCATTTTAAACAAACTTGCACAAAGTACTCATAATAACTTAACCCAAACAAATTCTCCATGTCCAACATGATGACTGTTAAGGATGTTTCCTCGTGGAAATCATAAAAAAGGAAATTGCATTAACTTGCTTGACGCTCTCCCGGCGCGTAAGGGAAAGCCATTAACCTTCGCAACGAAGCCGGTGCATAACTAATGATTCAATTCCTGGGTTAGAATGAGGCGAAACCGAGAGATCAAAAATGTATGGGCGGGCAATAGAGCAACATAAATTCACACTTCACGGTGATTACAGTCGTTATAAAAAATATTACAATTATATCCCTCTTTGTAGTGTTCCGCTGAAGTTGGAACTGCAAACTGCGGTTTTAACATATCATATACATATGCACCAAGACCAAAATGACTAACATAAATTTTAGCACTAACAACCAAGAAAGAAAAAAATCACGAAGGCTTTTAAATATTAAAAGTAAAATGTGAAATGTTCGATCATCTCTGCTAAATTGTTGTACTGCAACTGCAACATTACGCAATGTAGTAGACTCAGATTCAGCAAATAAACAACGCAACCTTGAACTTGTTAGGTGATTTAATCCAGAGAGATTTATTTCTGTCTCTATTCAACTTCCATAACATCTATACTAAAAAAACAGACATAGCCATATTGCATATTGCGTTCTCACTGCATAATCTCAGATTAATATAGGTAAATGCATCACCATATTTTAAGCCGGCAACCAAACTAAAAAAACATCTTGAACATATCACGCAAATATTATTACCTAATTCAAAAACATGTTGAGCAAAGTACCTACATAAAATCACGCGTGACATGATTGCAATAATTGTAAAGAATTAATTCGCAAATTATCATCATCCAACCTGTCTGGATTTAATTACGACATTATCAATTCGATGTTAATGAGTGCTATTTTTACGTACACATTATTTTGACGGGCAAGCTTGTGTCAATACTGTTCCAGCGCGTTTTTCTGGTAAAAAAAGTTCACCGACCTGTTTTTTCTTCCGAACTTATTAAAACGGCAATTTTGTGTGCGGTGTAAGTAAACAACATGATAAAATGTCAAACTAGTCATTAAAAATTATAACGACTTGATGTGTTGTGCAACGCGCCCGCAGTATTGATTCACTCGGTTTCGGCAAGCTTGTTCCTGATATGGTCAAGATTATGAATTTACCTTGGCACGGAGATAAAAAAATGATATGATTTAGACTTTTTGAATGAATTTGACTAGTCGACTAGTGACGATAAGCCAACCACCACCACACGGATGAAGAAAAACTAAATGGAACGCAAATGGACTTGTGTTTGTCTACGTGTGGTCTTCATCCTACTGCGTAATTAATTATCTCACTCCCTATTAAAACTTGCCACGCAATGATAATAAATTAAAATATCTTACCTTTCCAGTATGTGTTGTCGTTATAAATTTCCAGCCGTTTTTGGTCAACAACGTATAACACGTCAAGTCTGATAATAGTGATAATAGTACGTACTATACACACACCTTAGTTCCATTAACAGTACAAATGCACCAAAAATACCACACAAATAGTTTCCCCACAAAAATGATTCTTGATTGACCAACTTTTCTCCTAACTTTACATATTATATGCTCTTTTGGTTTTCGATGACAAAGATACTTTACCCCTTTTGTCTCTTGAGCTTTTTGTGTTTACACAAACAAAAGTTGGTAGCAAATTGAGCTTGTTTTCTTGCGCACCAAACAAGAATACTAAAAATACATCCAAAAAAGTTTCCTTTTTGTCTTTCACTAATTTAGACTTTTGCCGTGTGTTGGTATTCACCGACTTTTCCAATTACCACAAAATTTTACGAAAAAAATATAAATTAGTTTTTGTGAATATTATTGTTATTCAATGGTCGTTATTGTTGAAAAAGCAGCTGTTTGCCCAGCCTGGAGAGGTGGCATTATGCAATATACACAATAGCAGCACGGTATCTCAAGTTACAGCGAAAACTGGAAAAAGCTCTCTGCTGCTGCTGGTTGTTGCAGTGGAGGTGTCTAGCTTTTTCTGGGAACAAAATGTATATAGGGTATATCAAAGATGCATGTACACATTTTACACCCTGGTTTCTCTACATGAAACACTTTTGTGTGACTGTATGTTGTATACGGTACACCTCTTACTAAAACTGGCTAAACTTGTCGTTGGTTAAGCAAGTGTATGCTGAAGCCGAGGAAGACCCAAGCTTCATAAATGTGTACACGATATTTCTCAAATGGTGTATGCACCAACAATGTTACATCATGGTTTAAACGAAACCCGATGATGAGAACCCCACAGAGAGAGAGAACTTTTAGACACGACTACTCCACTACAAATAGGCAGACATACATACGACG
>JAHZNB010000796.1:0-35374 GCA_027744295.1 Callyntrura guangdongensis | reverse complement strand
CAAGAACACGCCATTCCAAGCCGACATCGTTGCCGTTTCTTTTATCCGCATCTGCTGATGGTGTTCCTCGGATAATTTCATTTGTAATTACTATTATAATGCAAGATAAAAACGAAATGCAATGGTGAGAAACTGTTTATACTACTTTGTGTATATGTAATGGTGATGTGAACGAATGACGCTTACGCTGTTGGGCGAACGCTTTTAAGGATGTCATTGTGAACAAAACTGCCAAATGTAGTAAAATGCTACAATATCTTTCCGAGCTTTTCAAATTACTTTTCACAACAATACGTAATACGTTCTTATAATACTTGTTGATCGGTTGAATTATTTATTGTTTGCTAAAAACTAACTTCTCTTTATCAAATAAACAATTTGGTTTGATAAACAGCTACAGTAACAGTGTACTACTGTATTTACAAGTGTAGCTTTACAAGATCGTTGCAGTTCTATCTCCGTTTGCTTTGTAAAAGAACAAAATTATACACTGATTTAGTAGATTTTTCCATATTCCAACCGTGACCTAATAGTACAAACGTACACAGCGCACACACAGCCTTGGTGGAGTATGTAGTAGCCGAACATAATTTGGCGTAATTGACTTTCCTTGTCTGTCGCACGAAAATGGTTTTAATAGAATAAAATACCACAAAATATCATTTTCAACACAGGAAAGTGTGTATTAGTGATTCTGTGCAGTTTTTACACATGTTTCACAATCATAACAAAATTCAATTCATGCAACTAGTGTTGTACATTGTAGTTTTGTCTCGTTTTTCTCTTCTGTGTTACTGTCAACCTAACTCACCTCTCTCTCTAGAAGTCGTGTTCGTGTTTCTTTGCTTTTGCTTTCAGGGTTGCATTACTTGCATTTGTATTAGACGGTATACGTTACTTATTCCTATTCTAAATTATATTCACTATATACGCATGCATGTGAATAATGTGAATGTGGATAAAAAACGATGTAGGATTAAAAAAAACATTCTACAATCCTCTTTTGCAAAATCACTGCGCGTTGTGTTGTATAGCAAAAGAGAGCTTTATTATACAGTTATTTATTTTTTATTATTAGTGCTTTTCCATTTTCATTGATGTGCTAACAGAACAAGTATATAAATGCAATGTTTTTATGAGAAGATTATTGTGGATATAATGCATCGTATGCACTATGCACGTACCAAAGAAAGATTAAGTTTTGGTCTACTCTGTCTCAAAGAACAGAAAAGAGAAGAAAGTAATAAAAGTTGTTGGTGGTGGTAGTGGTGAAAAAGATGATGATTCATAATATATCATCATCATCATCCTGACTCACCATCGTTAGTTAGTAAGCATATAGCTCTGTGGGGAGGCTAAATATATATTTTTAAGCAAAAGAATTAAACAGCATCTCACTATTCACACAAGACATGCGTGGGTAGTCAAGAACATCGGTAGATGGACAAGCGTTAACCATTGCTCAGTTGCCTGCTGCTCTCATGACAGTATATTGAATACCTACCTACCTAGCAAACGCTGTCTGCTATTTACTTCTTACTTACTCCTTTATCATTTAGCATGCCCAATGCAAACAAACACATCGAGTTGTACATATCGCCAAAAAGGCGAAAATAATTTTTGTGGTAACTATTTATGTAGATAATATTTTAATTCTCTTTGGATATTGATATTATCAACGAAGTAAATACTTATTGAATGGCTTATTACATGTTGCTCAAATATTTTTTCTATATATGAAAGCACAAAACGTATTGCACTATTTTGGCCCTAAATTGTTCTCGCTCGGTCGATATGTTTTCCTGATACTATGTTTTCATCTTATTTTGTAATTTCTCGATGATATGAACTGTAATTCTGATGTTATTAATCCGTTTTTACTTACCTATGTAGAAATCGGACCATGCTTATTTTACCATTACTACCGTGGTAAAACGATATTGGATAATACAGAAAAGTCGGAAACGATCCGAAAAAAACAAATCATTCAGCATTACCTACCAAATTAATGAGGTTTTCATGATGTTTTAGATTGTCAGAGGTTTACATCTGTCATAAAAGGTGTACATGAGTCAATATTGGCCAAAATCATCCAATATGTCAAAAATACTTAATCTCATGCAAAGTCTATGTACTTAAGTACAATATAGATTGAAATAGGTACTGGTATTTAATCTTCCATAAATATTACGAAATGAGTTCATGAGATAGTGTCAGTTTGATTATTGCAAAATACAAATTGTTTATGAGTGGACGAGAAAAGTATTGTAATAAAAATGCGCTTTAGTAGTAACACTTGGCTATAGGTAACTGACCACTGTCACACAGAAACATAATATTCCCAGCATAATAAACCGACTTTATCTGCTTTACTTATTATAATGTCATATGTAGTCAAGTGAAATATTGTTCGAAATATGAGATGAGTCGCAAACTTTTTGTCCTATCATGTCATCATGTCCCATCCTTAAAATTTTATCTTGTTAAAACCAATTTACCTCATTAGGTCATTATTGCACGGAAAATAGGATGAAAATTATATATTAAATTGACTTATTATCAACGTGATTTAAGCCTTCATATGAATTTTCTTTACACAAACTAATTTTGTAGGATGATTGATCCAGAACAGCGAAGCTTGAGAGCATGTATTTATAGTCCTTGCAACCGGACTTTACTTGCCATTCTCAATTTTACTGCTCACTGGCTTCAATCAAATTCTTAAAATAATAATAATAACCTGTTTCCACTCGAGCGGCACCATGACTTTCTCGGTGACTGGCGTTCACCGACTCCTGTTGGTGTTATTTGCAATCTTCTCCCATGGACTAGCAATTAAGTTACCTGAAAGGAACAGTACAGAACCCCTTAAATGGTGGCAAGAAGACATCATTTATCAGATATACCCTAGATCTTTGATGGACTCGAATAATGATGGCGTTGGAGATATTAAAGGTATGTAAAAATAACTCTCGTTAGCACAACGGTAGCACTAGTCTATAGCCTGGTGGAACTTGTTTGCTCAGAGCAAATTGCTCTACCATTGCATTGATGTCCGTCCACAATAAAATGTGTCAATTTCCCAAAAACCCGGGCGGTCACAAATGAATCAACTTAATATATTTTAATTAACCTCTATTAATAACGCAAGCCGATTACCGAAAACCTTGTCATAACAGACGGTTTGCTCAAAATGCTCATATCGCGTACCCTCAAGAGCCAAAAGTCAATTATAGTCTCCACTACTAATGACATATATAGGTATACTGATTTAAAAAGGTCATTTAAAAGTTTGCATAAATTCATGAGTTATTGACAAAAAACTCCAAAACGTTGTTCAAAATAGTGACCTTGGCATATTATAAATAAAGAATTATGCTCCACGTTGAGAAAATGTCATCTTTTTACCCCAAAATCAACAGGATTTCCCTATAATATATGTATTGCAAGAAATTGAAATAATAGAATCCCTGAACGAAGTGTACAAGGAGAGGAATTATTTTCTTTTACCTCTTGTAAACTTAAATGTTACAAAATACTACAATTATCGTTTTGCCCCAATTTATCAAGTATGACTTTTCTTCATATAGGAATCGAATCAAAGATTCCTTATTTTAAGGAAATCGGGGTTGGCACTGTCTGGCTTTCTCCAATATACGAATCACCTATGAAGGACTTCGGATACGATATTTCTAATTTTACGAATATTGAGCCACAATTCGGGACAATGGAAGATTTTGAATCTCTTTCCAAATCTTTAAAGGAAAACGGTACGTAAATTGCAAGTAAAACAACTTTCTACATTTGCTAAAGTGAATTATTATGAGCACTGACGATATGACTGTTTTCGTCTATTTTTCTTTGCTCATTTCGAGGTGTAATTAAATTCGTCATCTAATTTGTAATTGTTTAGATATCCGTTTGGTTATGGACTTTGTGCCGAACCATAGCTCTGACTTGCATTTGTGGTTTAACAAGAGCATTGCTCAGGAGGGAAAGTATGCAGACTTTTATGTGTGGAAGGATCCGAAAGGCTATAATTCTACAGGACATCCAATTGTTCCTAATAATTGGGTAACATTTTATCTATATTACTTTTATGTTACTTAATACATTATTTAAAGCTTTACGTTCATTGCCTTTATAGGTAAGCTCATTTGGGGGCTCGGCTTGGGAATGGAACGATGTAAGGAAGCAATTTTATCTTCACCAATTTGTACCGGGACAGCCAGATCTCAATTATGAAAATCCAGAGGTGTTGAGGGAAATGTTGGCAGCTATGAAATTCTGGTTAGACAAAGGTTAGTTTTTTTAACTTGATTACATATGAGCACTGTTACCAATGTTTTGAAATAGAGCTTGCAATAAAGAGAATCAATCAATCAATCAAAGGTGTCGACGGCTTCCGCATGGATACTGTTCCCAGTATGTTTGAAGACCAAAGGTTCTTGGACGAACCCGAAGACCCCAACAGGCCACCAGGTTCTATTCCATTTGATTATAGCTACTGGTCACACATTTACACTTATAATCAGCCCCCAACGTTGGACGCTCTTGCCGAACACAGGAAATTGTTAGACATTTATACGCTCTCTGATGGACGAGAACGGTACTGCACAATAAGTTTGTCGTGATCATGAATCATGTTGATTCGTAGAAAAGTAATGGTTTAGAAAGTTGCTGAATGCATAATTTCATTATATTGACAGATGCATGATGGTGGAAGCCTACATTAACGACCTAGAAGAATTATTTAAGTATTATGGTACCGCGCAAAAACCCATTGCTCATTTCCCATTTAACTTTGAGTTTATTAAAAAAGTTACCAAGATTTTCAATGCAACAAACATTGCCAACATCGTTGATGAATATTTGGAAAAAATGCCTGAGGGCAATACTGCCAATTGGTTAGTGGGAAATCACGACCAATTTCGCATTGGTTCTCGCTTCACCCCAGAAGTTGTTGATGCGTTTAACATGCTTATTATGCTTTTACCTGGGTCAATGGTTACCTATTACGGAGAAGAGATTGGAATGATTAATACTAACATCAGTAATTCCCAGTTCTAACCGCATTTAAATTTTTAAATCATTGCTTTTCGGATCGACTCCCATTTTAATTACATTTTTTTAATTCTTCAAGCTTGGGAAGAAACATTGGATCCACCAGGGTGTAATGCTGGACCCGACAGATACCACTTATTTTCAAGAGACCCAGCACGAACTCCAATGCAATGGAATAATCGAACTAATGCAGGTTAGAACCAAAGGATAATATACGGTTGTACCAGTATATGCATTAAGGTTGCTTAATCTAGCTGGTAAAATATTTCCTCCCAGGTTTCTCAGAAGCTGACAAAACGTGGTTACCAGTTAACCCAAATTACTTGGAATTAAATGTTGAGGCTCAATCTACTACAGACGGCGATAGTCACTTGAAAGTCTATAAACTCATTTCTGAGCTGAGAAAAACAGACTCTTGGAAGTACGGCTCATTGGAAGCAAAAGCCATGGACAATGGCGCTGCGTTTGGTTACTCAAGGTTTGTCCAAAATTAGAGGATTTAATTTTTTACTGATCTAAACATTATACTTTACATATATTTTTTTTAAATATGAATAGGATTCTTAAGGGAAAGGGATTTCTATATTTGGCAAACTTTAGTGATCGTTCTGTGACAATTAATGCTCCACAGCAGTTTGAAGGTATTCCGGCGAAAGCTAATGTTTATGCTACGAGCATAAATTATGACCCGGCGACTTCAGTTGGGTAAGTCTGCTTCAACGCAATGCATAAAATATTGTCTTAAATAGTTTATATAGCTTTAAAATAATTTACTTTAAATTGGTGATAATAATTTGAACATGCATTTTATTATAATTTGTACCAGATCCAGCATCGATACGGACCAAGTTATTATTGGACCTAATCATAGCATAATTGTTAATTTTTAATTATTTATTGTGAAGACTCATTGTCTTATTTAATGGTATCAAATTACAAAATGAAATTTTACGAATAATAAAATAAAGCGAATAAACCAATACCTAATCTTACTAGAGATAATCTTAAATTATCAACCCCCATATTATATAACATCGTGATACCGTGTTTGAAATATAATAATAGTTTTGGAGTAATGATTGTTTTTACATGTTTTAGTGACAATGAGTACTTATCTTCCCCTTTGCATTTTAGCAAAATGGTTCATTTAAAGAAAATTTTGAAATAGGTAAATACGTTCACCTGACATACCAGTAGTCCAGTTATTTTAAAGATTATGTAGTAGCAATGAAAGTAGAAGGATAAATACTATTGTCAATTATTGTCAGTTTTGTATTTGTGGCCGCTAATGGTGGCGGTGACGGTTCGGTAAGCCTCGCATTCATTTTTTCCTTTGTCAAATGATAAAGTTGTTTGTGACTTGCAATAGTTGCAATTATTGTTGATCATCAATCATCATTCATAAAAAACGGTTTTAATACATATTCTCATTTAAACATCAACTTTTACGTTTACAGTTAGTTCTTGGTAAACACACCTAACTATAAAAAGCTGCACGCTGCGCTGCTATGCTGGTGCCACCAGCCTAGTGGTGGTGGGTAGGGTAATACTATGCTTGCCAGCATCGTGCAGAGACATCTTCTTGTGAATGCAAAAGTAACATAGAGCATCATTTTTCACTGCGAACACTCAAATTTTTGTGAACATGTGCATATACTTGAACATATCTAAGCTTTACTATGCGGTTGCGGTTGTAGGATTTTCTCATACCCTCAAAGATAGTCAGTTTCACAGCAGACGTCACCCTGAAAGTTACTTTTCTTTGGTTTAATTACTGGTTCAGCGCTGGTTAATTCAACTAACTCGACCAGTTTAAAATGGTAAGAATAGCTCATTTAAAAAAAATACTTTGCTTGCTCGTTTATACTGAATTGTAGAAAAATTTAATGGGGAATGTGTATGTTGTAGTTGTTAATTTAGTTATTTAAAATTTTTGTGATTGTAGTCGTACAACAAGGATACCGGAAAGCCAGCCCCAGAGGCTCAAACAATTCACAGGATTAGAATAACATTAACTTCTAGGAATGTCAAGTCTTTGGAAAAGGGTATGTTTTCAGCTATTTGAGCACTTAAATTACTTCAAAAAATATATGTGATGTATAGCAATAGCATTATTGTAGACAATTGGGCAACATAAATAAATCTTGGTCGTAATGTCTATAAACGGAAATCTGTGAATTGAAATTTTTTCTTTTCTTAGTGTGCTTTGACCTCGTCAAGGGAGCCAAGGAGAAGAGTTTGAAGGTCAAGGGACCTGTCCGAATGCCAACTAAAACTCTGCGTATCACAACAAGGAAAACCCCTTGTGGTGAGGGTTCCAAGACCTGGGATAGGTTCCAAATGCGTATTCACAAGCGCGTCATTGATTTACACAGCCCATCCGAAGTTGTGAAAGATATTGTAAGTCATCATAGCACAAGTTTATGTTATCTAACACGAAATAATATGTCTGTCAATTTTAATATGATCTATATTATCTAATTTATTACTTTCCTATTTTTTTTAGACGAGTGTCAGCTTGGAGCCTGGTGTAGAGGCTGAGGTCACCGTGGCTGATTCGTAAATATATTTTTTACTGATTTGGAATAAATTCTGTTCCTACTGAAAGACGAGTTTATCGCTCTGTTATTTACCACATCATGCGACCTTTTTAGTTTATCTAGTTTTTCATTGCGTAAAATCATAGCATATCACTCTTTCCAGTAACAATTAAGGATATAATTTAATTGTTCAAACCCATTCAATATTTACTTGATAATTATTGGCTTTCGTGAAGTATACTTGGTTAGCGATCGGCTGCATGTGTCATATGTTTGGTTTAGAAGGTACGAAGTATGTACGTACGTTTGCCGTTTGAATAATTGTGTTTGATCTATCAAATAAGGTCTTGTCAAACATTTTCTGAAATTTCTACGAGATCATAGATATCTACATATTGACATAGGTATATAGGCTAATAGATTATTATGCATCATTCATTTTCTATCGGGTTTTGTAATGAAAAAATAAAATGAAACGTTTGGACTTAAAACATTTCAATACCTTTGTTTGTTTGTCAAGAATTAAAAATTATAGTTGCAAATTCGAGTACATTGGGATTTATGAACAAGTAGAACGAACTATGCCGTCGCAGTCCTTACAATTTTATTTCATGCAAAAATTAGTAAAATAACCTTCTGGGTGTATAATAGGGATGAACCATAGTCCATAAAAACGAACATTTTTTTATTCGAATTTATCATACATAATGAATGACAAATATATCATAATACTTAGTAAAATTAATGTTGAAATGAATTTGAACGCTTAGCATGTTTCGTACATCTTAAGTATCATCATACAATTTCGTAATATAACACATTCAAATTCATACATATATTTTGGGTAAAGACGCATGTAACAATCAAAGTAACAGATTCCATATCGTCTGAAGAAATAAATTCAAACAATACATAGTAATTAATAGTAGTTTATAACACCGACGTCTAGTACATAATTATTTTTCTGTGGTTTTTATTTTTGTAGCAGTATAAAGTACATTAGTGAATACATATACTTTGAAAAGGCAATTAATATTACATGGATAAACTATATTATACTTTTATTGTACACAAAGAAACTTAAAGAGTTTGACAATCAGTACTACCAGGCTTATTCCTACCTATCATTTTACAATATCAAATACAGCATTAGTTCGACGTTGGACATAATGGCGATTTAATTTTTATACAGTGTGAAAATACAAAAAAGGCACGTTTGGTTTACTGTTGACACTCCTCTTACTTACATTATTGTAATGCATGCATCACAACCTTTCACCAACAGTATGAAAGATTTGGCAAACATTTTTTCACTGACAATAAGAGAATGTCTGAAACAGTAGGATTTACAGTAAGGCTACATACATATATATATATACTACAAACTGTAAAAACTATCTACATTTAAGTATATTTGTTTGCTTTGGAAAACTTGTTTTCCCCGAGAAAGTGACAAAAATTACAATGTTTAACTTTCACACGCAGTGTTTTCTTGGAGGAAAACATGTACATACATATTATATGTTAATATCGGTATCTCGCACGGGAATATTTGAAGTGTAAGCAATAAATGGACACTTTTGTTGGTTATGTGTATTAGTATAGCAAACTACAAAGAATTTAGAAAACCGCGTCATAAATATCTTCCTCTCTACTTGAGGGATTCGAAGAAGAAAAAGTTCCAGACAGTGTCCCCGAAAAAGCTCCATCACTTCCTCCTCCTCCTTTCACCAAACTGGACATGTTGGATGAATTGGGATGCCGATGCAAGTGATGATGAAAATCTATGCCCATTTGGTGGATCGGGTTCAAATCTAGTTTTAGAGTGAAAGCGTCTGAAATTTCGGCATAGATGTTTTCCTCCTCCGTGACATCATCAAGCACGGTTCCGTAAGGGACCTCTCCATTACCACCTTTGGAGTTACCACTGCCTTTAATGTGGGAGCTGTTGTGCCCAATAACAGGTGTATGGGTATGAAGGAGGTGGTGATGCGATCCAGTGCAGCTATTAGTTTTCGCAATATTTGAATTAATGCAACCATTGTTATTGCTGGCGTTATGATTAGACAAAACGTCAGGGACTGATCGATTGAGTAATTGCCTTCGACGGAGGGCATGGTGGTAATTGTTACTTAGATGGCTTATGGACTTTGGTTGGTTGAAGATTTGCAGCTTTTTACTTGCTGGTTGGGATACATGATAGTTTTGTGAGTGTATACCATTATGATGACTTAGTGGCTGTTGTTGAATTGATTTATTCAAGCCCTGATGAGAACTTGATAGCGATGTTGTCAATTTAGGATGTTGTTGCACGGGTTGGGGTAATTTACTGACTTGTGCATGTTGAACAACCAGTTCCTGTTGATCTTTGTCTTTTTGCAAATCTTTCTCAGAAGTCATTACGTTGCAAGGAAGGGATAATGGTTGTTCTGAAAACGAATAAAGATGTCGATGATGTAATGGGGGACTGAGCAGGACTGGTGGTGTTGCTACTGGGGCAAGTTGATGACCGTGGGGTTGAAGCTGCTGTTGCTGCTGTTGTTGTTGCATTTGTTTTTCTTTGGATATTTTGTTTTTCTTGCCTGCCATGAAATTAAAGAGTGTAGACAGCTTTTTCGTTTCCTCTTCTTCCTCATCCTGAGTGAGGGAGATGGATACACTTTGTACCTCTACGTTAAACGACTTGGAACGACGGAGCGCATCTTTGGTGTTTCCGAATGGTGCAGAGTTGGGCCTAAACAGCAACGAAAGTTTTGAGGGGGTTTGTGGGGAAGAATGAAGACGAAGGGATTTCTTTTTTTCCTTCACAGAAAGGAGATAAGCTCCATTGACTGTTCCCCCTTTCGTCGTGTTTTTGCCCCAAAGCGTCGGACGGATTTGACGTCTCCAATTATCAGCTTCCGTTTTGCAGTACGTCAATGCTGCCTGGTAGCTTGTCGACTTGATGAAAAGATCCTCACTTGTCATTTGTGAAAGAGACAAATCACAGTCGAGGTCTATTTCAAACAAAAT
Organism: Callyntrura guangdongensis; assembly: GCA_027744295.1. NCBI lineage: Eukaryota > Metazoa > Arthropoda > Collembola > Entomobryomorpha > Paronellidae > Callyntrura > Callyntrura guangdongensis. The sequence goes on along the minus strand of JAHZNB010000796.1, from coordinate 24,758 downwards.
CGGTTTATCTCTCAGGAGCGTGCAAGCGAGAATAACATCTTCCGTATCCACACTTTCGATTTGTATAGCTCCTATAACCAAACAACGAAAGGCACAAGAAATAGTTCAAATACTTTCATTTAAAACCTTTTATACTTTTATATCTGTATAAATTATGTGTTACCAGTAAAATCAGGAAGGCTGTTAGGGGCAGCACCAAAGACCATTCTCGTTCGGAGGGGAAGTCTGGAAATTCTCGCTATTGCAGACAGTGGGTATACATGTTGTGGATTTCTTCCTCCACGAGGAGCAATAGGATAGAATACACCAGCAGCGGAAAAGGGGATGAATAAAACCTAAACGTAAAAAAACCGTTTATTTATTGAATTTATTATTAAGTATATACATCTTCACAGCAGTTGTACTTTCCACGGAGAAACATAATTAGCTACTTTCCCAATGGTTTACAACAATGATTTTTTGACATACATGTCAAACGAAATTTGGTTTATACTTATGTTTTAGATAGTAGTAATAGTAATCTACAATCGGGCATTCACATCACAACTCTAGATATCTTAAAGTAGATTTATATGTAAAACCTGTACGCTAGTGGCTTGTGGCTGTAAGCGGATTCAAACAAAAATGAAATTTTGTTACAAACAAAATGTTCCTGAAAAGAAACATGATTTCTGCAAAAATTTAACATGTATTGCCGACTCGCTTCTCACCTTTGCTTTGGTTCATTATATTGTGCACAGAAAAATAACAGACAAGTTTACTCTCTCAAGATTTACTTACAACTCTCTGAGTTTACTTCATTAAATTCTTTTGCTCTAATGAATAAAATTGGCCACTGTTACCAGGCTTGCAGTCAGGAGCGGCTCTTCTGTAAAGCCATTATATCAGTGATTACACTATGCACTATGGATCACTTATTTCCAATTTCATCGTTTGCTTGCATATTTCTCTTACTTTCGAGGCAACTTATTTGGCATTCAAATAGAGAAATGTACGTTTTTAACAGCATGGAGGTACATAGATGGATGTTTAGTTTGGATGGTTGTAGATAAAACGATACCCTGTAACAGTTTATTTTCACTTGTGGGTATTACTATAACTTTCTGTTTCAATCTGAATAAATTTAATTTTACTTGTCAGGATCTGTCCATATCCAGATCCAGATTTTAACTAAATTAATATGAATCAATCAATTGTCTTTATCTCGTAGCAAATATCTTCCTACCCATCATGTATTTATACAAAATATTTGACGTTGAAAAAGCAGTTAATACAGAAAAATAGTAAATAGCTGATACGTGAGTATCACGGAACGAGTTTTACCGATTTTAGCAAGGAGTTTACATGAAATTACACTATCATGGTAACAGTAAATGCAATGTTGAATGGGCTAATAGTATTAGCCCATTCAACATTGCATTTACTGTTACCATGATAGTGTAATTTCATGTAAACTCCTTGGATTTTAGATTTGAAATCAAATATAAGGGATGTATGTACCTTCAACCTTATGAATCAGTCTTAAAAGCTCTCTAATAAATTCAAAGTTTGATTGTAGAAGCACAAATAGACACGAAGGCAGTGTCTGTCTTGTATGCAATCCTCACTTTGCGAATCCGGATGCATTTCGCACTTCGCACTTTAGAAATATAATGCATTTCGTCTCAAACCGTGAATTTCCTGGCTATAATATCTGATATCTAATTTGTACTCATTTTCCTGATTGAGCGCTTGTTATTGTTCGTTATATATACAGTCTATACTGCTTTGTTTAAGTTAACTTGTACAAAAGCCTTATTTGAACACTTTGGACGAATTACAATCACCGTGTAATTTTCCTTGTTTAATACTTCATCATAGATATTAAAGTTCGTTACCATTTTAAAACAAATTGTTTCTTAATAGATATATGGAGTAATGTTCACATTCCAGTAAGTAATACCTACTTTCTAGTTAATGTATCATTATTCCTTGTAAAAGATGTTACGGAAGTTTCACTTATTGTATTACACGTAACAAGGAACGATTAAATAAAATTACACAGTTACAAAAAATGATTATCAGCAAAAATATTGCAACTTTCAGTGTTAAATATATACACATATACTTGTAAATAGAGGCACAGAGGATAATGTTAAATATTAAGTATTTGAGTAGGAGTAGAACATGCAATAACTATAATTAGAACCTTTTAACATAAGTTCATAAGTTTTGCTTGTTTACATGAAAAAGGAATGACGCTCGTAGGTTGCTGGTAACATTCCCACTTTGGATACCCAAGGAAAAGTCGAAACGACCTTTTTCAAATTGGAGGTAGGATAAACGTCTCTGTCAAGGCAGGAAACCAAAGTATAATATTTGTTACTACAATAGAAATTTTACAGTAAAAAACTCTACCGATTCGGTTAAAACATCGACATTTAAAATTATGATCCCACATTTGAACACACGGTGAAAGCTTTTTAGTGAGGAAAAGTCATCATGAGTTTAGATAAGAAAAATTATCGATGTAAAAAATACTAAGCTTTGGGAAACTAATTACTAACTATTATTGTGTTGAGTAAAAACATTTTTAGATACATGTCAGATTTTTGTAACTTGATTACAGAATTGTACAAAAGCACAATTTCCCACAGTTAAGGTTACAACTAAAAGAACAAGTGAATAGCTCTTAATGAGTTCCAGCTATAAACCCTAAAGTTACATAAGTTAAGAAGATATAGCAATTAACTCAACAATTGCAACAATATAGGAATCTCTACCAAAGAATACAAGAATCTCGAGTATGATTGACAATTTATCATTGTCATTTAGGTACAACGTTTTATTCACCTTTTGCTATGTATTGTATTGTGCTGCTTATCCAAATTACGTACAAAATGAAGAAAACGGTAACTGAAATTGAATTTATAAAGGTCAGTCATACTCATACCATACTATACGCATTAGTTGAATTTTTTAATACTATTCTGCAAGTACAGCTTTGGTGTTATTTCCTACAATTTCTTGAGCGACGACTTGATTAATGACCAAAAAGCAACAAATGTTAAAAAGTCTTTGTAAAATATTTCGAATGAACACTGAAAAAAATTGTACAAAAAGTTAATAGGGTATTCGCTCCGATTTTTATAGTTTTTACCTTGTTTTTACTTGCTTTTAAGCTTATGATTAAAATCATAAAATGGGGTAAATGTAAAAACCATCGACCATGGTACGATTGAAAAATCCTTCCCTACAAACAATTCTCGGTTGTCTTTTCACCTTCCTGTTTTCAGGAAGTCAAACTAAACGAACAAATGAACTAAACAGCAACTAAATTTATGTAGGCATGTGTACAAAGGGATTTATGAAAAAAGAAAAACGGTGAATGACAAGACATCTCCATTCTTTCATCCACACGCGTGATGTTTCTTGTCGAATTGTATATCATGTCATACATAACAAAGTCCTCATTGTGATATACCATAGAATATATTATACCTAAAAACACCATCATACATTATATAGTATATTATTACAGGCAGAAAACAACAATAAAATACAATATTACTTATTCACTCTTTGCAAAGTAAAAAAATGCCTTTGTCTTATTTCCCATATTTTTGCAACTGGCGTCTACCCCGGTGATGCAGGTAAACATGTGCTTTTTTGTTGATCATCTTCAAACCGGGAAATTAAAAAGTACCGTACTATTATGTAAAATAGTTTTTTGAGAGATCCTTTATTGAATGAGGAACTAGATAGAATAGATGATAAGTCTTAAGCGCACGACTTGTCACTGGTGACCAAGTTTATTACAGAGTTTTTTATATAGCTGTTCTCAACATAATAATAAATATTATAAAAGGGTCTTTCAGTCTCATCTTACCACATAATCGTTAACTTAATCAGTGTGAATAGCATTGATTTTTTTTTTACTTTTTTTTTTTTACAGCGAACGTTATTTTGACTGACCATTTAGCTACTTATGAACTTCGGTTCTAAGTACGGGTAAAAATGTGTTTTTGCATTTTGCCTAATCATCACCTAAAGTTGCGATGAAAATTAAATTTGCATTGAAAAGAGATAAAATTAGGTGAGTATTACGTTGCATCTAGCCCGATTCAATTATCTGGACTTGGTGAACAAAACATCGTACCGAGTATCAGTACCTGTACAGTTGTGAGTGGTGGACTAGCTGCGTGTTTTATTGCATTGCAACATCGGCAGTATCAGCTTTCAAATACAGCTAGGATGCACCGAATTTTAAGTAATCAAAATCAAGTTTGGTATTCGAATTTTCAAAATACTCCTTAACATAAAGCTAATGGAGAGTGCAGTGCAGCGTTAGTTCTGCGTTCTGCATTTATAATCTGGGACATATCAAGTAATATTATACGAGTACGAGTACTAAACGATGTATGTACCCAGGAACTATATCACTGCGATTATAATTCTTTTTTACCGCAAACCCATTAAGTTGATCGTCTACATGGGTATTTCAGTAAACAATGGAAAATCTTAAAATTTTAATTTGATTTTTTATAAATAAAAAGGGGGCGTAGTAATACAAATGATGAAATTTACAATAATTTTTATGAAAAATGTATTAGAGATTAGATTGCATTTATGATGGAATCTCGGGCGGTTCTACTTTCAATGTGTTATTTGTGTACAGATGCAATTTTAGTTTAAAGAAAAAAGCCCTGGTAAAGATTAAATGTGCAATGTGCAATGCTTTACACTACCGCAGAACATATTCGCATTACATGATACCCGTAGGATGTTTTTTTAATCTTTCATCGTATTATCTTGAAACCTACATATCGTTAAGTCGCATTGCTGTACTCGTGCAATCTATTCCGTTTTTAACAAGAGATATGGTATTGAAAGTACCTGTATCCATGTACGCGTTTACAATCAAGGTTCACGTCCAAACAGTCTCTTCTCAGGAAATAATTTGGCAATTTTCAGCCCTCATCCACCCATACCAGTCATATTTTTCCTTTGACTACATTCGGCTTTTTAACACTCGGCGACTACTCTCTACTCCACTAAAAAGGTGGCAGCAGCGAGACGGCATAGTATTCCTCAATTTTCAGCAATCGTTCTTGTTTCTTTTTCATATTACAACTAAAATGTCAATGTTAATATTTTTTGCTGCCATTCTTTCCATCTGAAGTAGCAGGATCATATCATACAAAAGTACATGATCTGTGATCATCATGTAACTCCTCACGTTCCATGTTACTTTTAAATTTTCACAATTTTTCACGCACTGGCAATCTTGAAAGAATTTTTTCTTACCAATTTTGACAATCCATCTGCAGCCGCTATTTTATGGCTGGCGCACTTACTGCGTAGGTATTTTATTCCGGGAAACTGTGCTACAACACTGTAAGTACGAACACAAAGCTTCGTGCAGAGGTAGGAATAAACCAACCTCTAGATATTTATTACCTAAGAGTTTGTCTATTACATATACCACTTACCACTTCGCTGCAAAGCTGGTTGTCCCAGCGTTCGTTCTTTACGCTTTTTAGGTGCTGTCATGATGAACTGACATAAATTACTCACCAGAACCCATAAAATGACTAACTGACTGGAACATCTAGCGTCATGAATTCTTATAGCAAAAAACCCCTTGTTATTTTTAATTCAGCATTTTATGTACCTAACCTTGAAGCGATAGTTAAAATCTTAACACAAAGCGGTCAATAAAATCTTTATTCAAAGTGTTCGTGCAATATTATCGATGACGAGCATTAATGATACTACAGATAAATTGTGAGTACTGTACCTATTTTTTGCATTTGTTTGTTTACAGAAAGAAATTGTGCGTGCAGTTATTCCACTATATATAGTATACACACCAACTCAAAGACATACCGCTAGAGAATATTATCTAATGTAGGTGCTATACTAGTTAGAGGTGGGCATGTACGTATGCATCCAGTGTAAGTTACTAGTAGCATTTTTGAGTAATGATACAAAGCATCATAGATGGCAAAATGTTTATGCTTCTGAAACGCAGTTGAAAATTATCGCTGATTCGGCTGAAACAAAAACGTAATAATCTGACAAATTGGAATGTCAATCACGCGCTATTGTATTATTTTTGTTTATAAATACAACGTCTGATTCGTTAGCACTACTGCTGTTGAAATTGTACGCGGCTACCTTGCACAGCTACATTTTACATTGTTCTGTTCACTGTTCACATCCCTTCGTCTAAATATTTACACGCTGCATAAAAAATGTAAAAGATTTCCTTGTAGAATAGGTACCTATATAAATCATTTCATTTAAGTTTATTGGTTAATTTCGATAGAATGCATGATCAAGGACGGGATAGCAATTGCCCTGTGTTGGTGAGAATTTTACTGATTAGGAGGATATTGCCGTTGCACTCATATTGATTAGATAATTTTAGTACGATATATTGTGTTCAATTCAATAGGTACAATTTTCTTGTATAAAACATTCCAAAGCTAGACATTACCTTGCTATACCCCAACATTTTATATAATATCCTGAGTGGTATAAAAAGCCAATTCAGTCAGTACAATCCATCTTTTACTCCCTTTAAGACTAGGTAATATACCTCTCAACAGGTTTCAGTAAAAATTCGACATTAAGGTGTGAAAATTTAGGAGCCCTCAAGGTTTCATATGATAAGAAAATTTTTTGTGTTGTGAGTCAGTACGTGCTGAAGAGAACTAATTGTGGTGAGTAAAAACTCTTTTTAATCTGTGGATACATATGCTACAGAAAGTTAATAGGAATGCAAACAAATATAAGTATGAATATGTATATACATACATATCACAAAAAGATAAAACTTTATCGCACGTATTGTTATTATACTTTTTAAAGCAACGCTCCAGGCAGGAGACCTTTTACAGTAAAATAAATCACTCAAGACTTCCTTCAAATCCACACGCAAAACTATAATTTGCTTACTTGTGTGTACAATGACAAGAGAATCTAGAGTAAAAACCAATGTAGCCCTCCTTTTAGAGCATTGTCCATAGAATCCTTTGATAAATTGCAATTTATAACTTCATCTAGTGATAATAACAGGCGCTACTATTAGGCATTTATCTATTTTTTTGATCTTATCATCACAGTAAAATTCATCGGTCAACTTTTAACAAAGGATATTTTAGTAGTTAAATTACGTGCACAAGAAAAGACGGCATCGTTGAACTAACATCATTCCAAAAAATGACGAATAAATTGCGATCTACTTTTTATACGTCAAAACATTGAAACTTGCTGGGACTTACTGCGTTGTAAATATTAGGGGAATTCCTGATTCCTGTACGTCACTAATCAAAGTCTTGAAGAGAGTCCTAAATGCCCTCGTTATTAAGTCAAACCGACATTACCGAAGTATCAATGAGCTAGCTAAATTTGTTCCGGCTTTTACCCGTTAATTTCAGAAAAGTTCGGTAATGTGCATATGGCCTAAAAAATTAAAAAATCCGAGACCGTTAAGTTATTTACTTTGGCTTCAACCTCCTCTCCTCCGGTGCATTAGGGTGTGGCCCAATTGTGTTTCAACTGTAGGTGGTTATTAATATAGGTTCCTTAGATAGAGATACGCTTTACTCACACACTACGGTAGAGTCCATTATGTTAATGATTGAAACCTTAATATCTTTAATTGTTGGACAATTGCGTAGGCGTGACTCTCTGTAGTTTAAAAATTAATAATTCATTGCATGTTTTGTACCTATAAGTGTGGCACACGCAAAGTGTAGCCGCTATGGTGCGTAAGACAGATGAACAATTTACTAATGATACATGCAGTACTATATATCCCAATTAGCAAGGGTTTGCTGTATACCTATACTTTGGTTCATTGTTTCCTTCATTACAATGCAATACAAACACATTGAAATGTTGTCTGGATTGTTGACTAGCGCGTACACACCTTTTCTGTGAAAAAACAACACGCACTAAATTAATGTCTACCTTATACGCAAAAACAAGCTTTTGGTATTACACCGCGTTTTGCATAAAGTTTCAAACAAGAAGTATGGTCAAATTTTGCAAGTGGTCAGCAGGTTGATAAAAAAAAGTAGACCACTTAAATAATATAGTCAGTCAAACAATGGTCAAACACTATCTTGCGTAATTCGTTGGTTATTCTGTATTCATAACGAGAACTAGACTAGATTGTGTCCTGTGCCGACTATGTGAACATTGTTTACAGGTTTTTTTGTATTTAGACAGATTAGATATTATTATAAACAAATTTCCTTTCAATCACATTGTTGTTCTTGATTCTTGGCTCATGGGTTGTCGTTGTACCAAATCATGTACATATATTATGAGTATTGCATTACTCACTTATGTATAATGATGACCAAGTAGCCCAACAACAACAATTCCAGTCGCTTCATTTTTCAATCCATTTTTACAAATGTCCCCACAGTTGTAGTAAATAATTGAATGAACAATGAGGAAAATGTACTGTTAACTTTTAGCAGACAATGCGGTACCCGCCAGCAGCTATCGGTTAAGCAAAAGCTCACAAGTCATAAACATGAAGGTTTCGCAACGGTGGCCAATAAGACTACATGTAGCATTCAAAACAAGAACTAAAAATTTGTTTAAAAATTTATGACAGAGATGTTCACAACCCAATTAGATCAAGTTTGGTATTTTTTTCATTTCCCAAAAATATAACTACAATCAACAATGACGCCAGTGATATTGCAACATGATCCTGTGTGTCAAGTCCGTCAGTCAGTGTACTTTAAAGTAAATAACTTTATCAGGTAACTCTGCAGGACACCCTAATACGCTAGAAATAAATCGCCCCAAAGTATCTAATTTCGTATATAAACAAGCACATTATTTAATAGAGCTACAAGTTTCGCCAGTATTTTTTTAAAAAAAAACTTTAATTATACTACCTGCTGCTTGAATGGTTTAGTTCCGAAATCCAGAGTTCTTTGTGGTACTACTTCTTGATTAAAATATTTATAGTTATGGCCTGTAGTAATTGGCATGTCTTAATAGAACCTCAACTCAAGCCATATTAATAATAAGCTAAACTTATTTAGGTTCACTGGTAGTTTATGTTCAATTAATATGTCCACCTCCTACTAGAACAAAGTGCTAATTTGCCCTGCGGGAAGAATGTTGCCTTGAATAATTAATTTCTACAACTGCCGCCATGCTGCGTACACTGAACACATTTTTGTGCGCATCTATTGAGTCAGCCCTCTTTGTAAAACATGTACTTAATGTATAACATAAACATAACTCTTAACACATAATCTCGTCGTAAGAAATGCTCACTTCTGTACGTCACTTTTACTGATTATAATCTTTTCGTTTTTTGTTTACGTTTACCTTTGCAATTAATTATTGCGTAGAGAAGAGACAACGAACAGTTCGAAGGACGTTCATTGTCACGTTGCTGTTATATGTGAATTAGCAACGACAACATTGTCGTTCTAGGTCGATGTGGAGAATTGAGAGAAGCCACTAATAAGTATGGGCGAAGACATTGAAAAATGGTTGTTATGTGTGTACCATTGCTTAGGTCAACAGACGTTTTGTCGGCCAAAGCAGACAAAACGCAGATCGATTACCTGATAGAAGGTAAGAAGTATTCACAACTTCCATCTAATCAACATATTATTGTTATATTTGTAATGTGTAACCTTGTTTACTGGTCACACGCTCCTGCCATTTGGCTGAGTTTCTCTCTCATGTGACAAATGACCACGGAAGCACAGCATAAATTGACTTGATTGACTGCATGCTAATTAAGATTAAGAACAAATGGACAACTATGTGCACGATACGGTAGTCTATTTTGCATACCTCGTTTTCCAAATTGAGACATTGCACATACTGGAACTGCGGGGGTTGTGGGGATGATAAACTTCTCGCCACAAGTCTTCCTCCAAATCCACCTAAACTGCCACCGAGGAAACATGAACTTTTTTGAGATGAGTAGGTAGGGGCCGTAAATGCCTTATTTGCTCCGCCAAGGTCAGCCCAAACACCTAAAAGTCGGAGAATCGATCCACCCTTCATTGTTGAACGGACGTACACTGACTTACTGTTTGGATCTAGAAATAAAAATTAAACAATACACAATTTTGTTTATTTTTTGCGTAATTTTATGCATCTTTGCCTCTTTTGCGAAAATGTAAGGAAACAATAACGGTAAAAAATATTTTTTATGTATGTGAATCTGTATAACACTTTGCTACAATAGGTTTTCGGATGGTGCAGTGGTTAGCGTTATCGGAGAATGAAAGCAGACAACGCGTTATTATGCCGTCGTCAGTCAAGTGCCGTTAATAATAAATAAAAACGCTGAACTGCATTGTCACTTCGATTCACTCAAGCATTTTTGGATAATGATGATGATGATGATGAACAGTGTACCACCAATTTTCAACGAACGAGTGAACGAGAGGGTGAGTACTTCCTTAACAGCTAGAATTGCTACCAGTGAGCACTTGTACTTCTATCTACTTCTCAAATAGTCATCCCTCTAAATTGAGACGTCATTTTTGATAGAGAGGATGTCTATGCATGAAACAGTTGATCATTATTATGGCAAAAAAAATAATAATCAAATCCAAATCCTCGGTGCACTCCACGTTCATTGTGTGTGCACACAATTGACAATGACTGCTTACAGACAATGACTTTACTAGAGATGAGAATAATAGCTAATATTGAAATTGAAAGGTCATTGACGCAAGCATATATAAGCACTTATTCTTCACTTTTGGGCCGACGTTTAGGATTACCTATTATTGAGATTGAGAAGCTTGTTGCTGATGCTGCTCTGCGTTTGCCCCTCCTCCATACTATCCATATTCTCCTGTGTCATCATTCTCATTATTTCCAATAAGGAAGACGAGAATGAGAAGTGAATAGCGCACACACACACACCGCATCTTGCTCTTGTGACTGGTACTTGATTTTTTTTTTCAAAATTAAACCTTATATGAATAATATTATTATTGTGCGTCTCTTTCATATACTCTGCCTCTGCACTTGCACCACTAAAATCCCATCATGTGGTGCTTGTACGGATCCCACACACCGCATCTTACTCTTGTGACTGGTACTTGATTTTTTTTTCAAAATTAAACCTTATATGCATAATATTATTATTGTGCGTCTCTCTCATATACTCTGCCTCTGCACTTGCACCACTAAAATCCCATCATGTGGTGCTTGTACGGAAGATTATTATCTTGCTCAGAATTGATAATAAAGCTTTCTAAAAGCAACCTAAAGTATTTTTATTACCTACTATTTCTTTCCTACATCAAATATTAAACCTGCAGGTATTGGAGATGGAGATAATAATAATATATGATGAGGTGCGCGGAGTGTGTTGGAAAACGGCATGGACGACACTAAAACAGGTGCAACAAGATTATATATATTATGATGATGATGACGACGATATGATACTTGATTTTTGCCTCCATCACTCCTGTCAGTTACCACTCCATGTTTCTGTTTCCTTGTTATTATTAAGTAAATCGTTAGAGTACCCGTCATGTAAATGATCATTGTTCCTGCTGTGGCTACTGTAAAAAATATATGATAACATGGCATTAAATCTGCAATTTCTGAACTTTCACAAAGAAATACTTTAAAATTTATATATTTTCGTGGTGAAGCCCAGCCCGTTTTGATGTGAGCAACACACTGCTGGTACGTACCTAGGAACACCAGCTTTTCATAATCCCTACTCACTACCATAAATGATTCTCCCGACTTCCCGTAATACAGTAGAAATAGTATTATGCAAAAAATAGGATGCAAACCAAGATGAATTAGATGATGCCATTATGATCGTGGTGATGATGAGTAAATAACAACCACACAAAACGTACGGTACTCCGACCGAAAGTAAATTTAATGAAATATTTGATTACACATTTTGTTTCGTCTTGTCTTTCACATTTAGGCATTTAAAAGTTTAGTTGTAAGTTTGCCAACAAATATTTGCCTTCAAAATACCAAGTCTGCTAGGTATCAATATATAGTTTAAGGCTGTTTGAAAACTTGCAAAAATATTTTTTTAAACAACAAGTGTCTGTTTTGCTGACGTGTAGGATGGGATGTTGATGGGACCTGTTATCGTTATTGCATTGTCGCTTTTCTTCATTATTGTTTTATTCTTGCCTGTTGAGAGCTGGCAAAACTGGCGAATATGGTGTGAGCCAGCTACCACACATACACACATGCTGGTATATAGCCTCAAACAACATGCATACTACAACTTCTTTCAGAATAATAATGACCATTCACTCATTTTCATCCCCTCTGCGATATCAAGTTTGTGTAGCTGTGCTTTTATTAAAAAACACCATCAAACTGATTTGCATATTATCTTTTTTCTCTTCAATCACTGACCAGTAGACATTCCCTATTTAATGCGGTAAGGTATGGCTGTGGTCAGGAACTGATGGTGATGATTATGGCTATTGATGTATTAAAAAGGGAAGACACAAAGGGAACTCGTAAATACTTGGTGACTAAAGTTGTCTAAAGATGCAGGGTTTAGATGCATTTTTTAGCATTGCTTGAAGGGAAATCAAACACAAGTAACACAACCCCCACGCCATGATTGCATATTATATCGGTCCAAGAGGTACAATGGTAATATATCTTTTTACGCAATTACAGCTCGTCTTCCACAAGTACTCATTTTAAGACTTTCAAATTCCAAATTACCTACTAAACTGCTGTACTTGCTATTAAACCAGCATGATTTTTGGTAAGCAAGCAACCTTTTAATGGTTTAAATGGCAGAGATGGGGCGGGAATGCTAAACGAAAGTAGAGATTACGTGATACAATAACACACTCTTATTGGTGTTTTATAAAGCAGCTGGAGGGAAATAAATAGCAGTTTGGAGTTTGGTATAATCTCCATCTCCAGTGATAACACTTTCGCTCTTTCCTTACAGCCACTACGTCGAAGGTGCGTTGTTGCGAATTTGAAATTGGTATTCCGCGGTGACTTTTCTACAAACTTTTTTTTGACACGAACAGAATATCATAAAACCGGACAAGTCATTTTGTCGCTTCAATCATATACTAATGGTACTCACATGTACGTAGGTAGGATATATCTTTGTTTTTCGAATGGGAATGCTCTAGTGCTGATTAATTTTTACATTAATTTGGGAAAAATCATAAAAGGAATAAAAAAATCAGAGTCCGGTTTTGAAATGGAAGGCGTATGTAGACAATTGGAAATTGAAAGGATTCGCAAGAACGTTTTTATTTTGTAGTTGGGGTTGAATGGTGATACGGGGAACAACTTTGATTGTTAATATCTTGCGTTGCTGCTGCCAGATGCTATGCTGCTTGTATTTTATGCGTTCATATGTACCCATTTCGGAATTCTTCTGTGCAAAAATAATACATACCTAGTAACGTAGCATAGTCAAGTAGGAACTAACAATAAAGTGAAGATGGTAACTGTTGCTGACTGCACTTGGAAGAACTGGTAAAATAATGCCACACATACAATGGCAACAATGCTTCATTCTTGAGATTGGGTCTGGGTCTAGCAACAAAACGCAACGCCTCAAGCTCTGAGTCAGCGTAGCCAAAGCTGTAACCTGTACTTGTATCATATCCAAGTTTCAAAATAATCAACCAGACGCCTAAGAAAAGATGGGTTTTTATCTTGATCACCGGTTAATACTGACAGCGGATGGATACTTGTTGTATAAGATGTTGCCGCTGCATTTTTTTGCATAAAAACCTTTTGTTGTAAAGACCATTTGCAGGGGAGTACTATTGTTAGTTACTGCGTGTATAAAATTAAGTGCACATATTATGCATTTGCTATATTGAATTCTCAAGTTCAATGTAAAAAAAATAACAACAACAAAAAGGTCGACATAAATAAATGCGACATATAAATACTCATCATCGTCGTTATTCAGGTTTGAAATGATATCATGGGGTAGAATTTATATCATATTTATAAACACTGAAAGGATGATATAATATCAATGAGTATTTATCACGCAGCAGTAAATATTCTACCGCTTTCGGCATACGAGAAATAAGTATACATCGCATAATAATGACTATTGTATTGGCTTTGTGTAAAATCTCTGGATCAAAATTCAAAATGTCTGCTATGTGTACCAGTTCGGCCAGTTGATCGAGTAGAAGCGAAGGAAAATATTTTGCACTTGCACTAGTCACGAAACGAAGACGCGACGACGACGGTGTAGGACGAGATGAAAACATTTTCAGTACTAGGGAAATTACAAAAAATGGCAAAAGCAAGTTTTCCCCTCAAAATTTTAATCTTCTTGAACAGCAGCAGCAGCAAATAACCCTAAGCGCTTTTGGGTAAGATGAGCTGACATTAAATTATAATGTTGCAATATGTCACGTCATTTTTCTCAATGCGTACTCCTTGTCAGTCAGTTGGAGTTATAAAATATCTTTAAAAAACATGAGATGAAGATTTACCCCGGCATGACTGCGTCTGTCTGCCCAGTTAATAATTTACGCGCCCGCGATGTGCGAATACTCTTCGTGTGTAGTGGTCTGTGCCTACGGAAATTCCCCAATACCTGTACCTCAAAACGGTAAAAACTGCAAAAAATATGCGAGCAAGAACAGTAGTTGTGATTTTCTGTAATACATTTTTAATGAGCTATTATGATTCCATCATTTCTTTCAAACTTTTTCTATAATGAGATTTTTTCTGCTAATCTGTTGTTTTTCGACCACATAATATTTACGGTTTTGCAAACTCATACCGATGCATGACCTTAAAAGACAATGCAGTTAGGCTGTTATCATGTGTTGTAAATTTTACGTGTGATGAAAGTACATCTTTCGCTATGAGAGATGAAGCCTTTGTTCGTAAAACAACAACTGCTTAAAGTTCCTTTCTTTATTATCTAATACGTCTTTTTTCCACAAATAAATAATACATAATCTTTTTTCACATGCGACTTTGCAATTATTTTTTTATCATGGTCGTCATCCTTCTTTTTAAGCGATTGGCGAAATTAACGATCAGCAAAATGAATATGACAAATTACACAAACAGAGGTGGTACAAGCAAAGACATTTACAGTGGAACAAGATTGTCCTTGACGTGTGTGGGTGTACAACATTAATAACGTCTTACCTACACGATAATTGCAATTACGGGTATGAAGTTAATACAGCTCACACTTTTTAACGTTTATCGTCTTACCGTTGGAGTCAGTGAGCTTGTAAACTGGCACATCAAACTTTGTGAGGAAGGCTGGCACCCTTGCGGCTGCAACTTGACCCATCTGAAAACCAATAAAACATTGTTAGCTATTTAGTTAAGTCTACCCAATCTCACAACTAGTAGTCACCATTAACAAGTATGTAATAATAACAAATATGTAAAAGTCTTACCGAGGTAAGCGTCATGGCACACTCTTTCCCTTCTTGGTTTAAAAGTGTAAACCAACCTGAAATGGAAGAAAAAATCCATTAATGTTTAAATTCATGCCCATTACAGTAACATGGCTTTTACATCAATCCGTGTACTTATGAACGCGGCCACTTATTTCATACCAAAAAAACAAATAATAAATGATCAATGAGGAGGTTTTAAAGATTATTTGATTATTTAGAGGTTTCGCCATGTTTGTTGGGATTATCATGTAGGCATTATGCAGCATCTAATACGACAACTCTCAACAAAAAGAGCATTAACACAGATAACCTTGACTTTTAGAAACCGATAATAAAGTTGGTGTACGCTTAAGCTTCGTAAAACTTTACCTTTGGCGCTGTTTTGTATGCAAATCAGTAATAAAGCTATGTAGCAGCATGATGTGAATGCCTATTTTATTATTGGCAATACTGTGTACAGATTACAGATGTGTTAGTTGTTGCAAATCATTTTAAAAGATCCTCGTTCGTGTCAGTTCTGCATAATAATGTATTTGTGTGTTCATTCAATGCAATGCCTGCTTTGATTTCATCGTTGAATGACGCGTATGATATGTGATGTGATAACCAGGCAGGTAGCTAGCTGTGTGTAGCGTAATAAACCTACATACCGAACCGAACCGAAGACAAGGTACAACAGATGGTCATTTTACACAGATTTATTCAGAGTTAAAGTTAAACTTGAATGAAAATACTGGATTCAAAATGCCATGCTTATTTACAAAGTGTCCTGAACAAAAGCTCAGTCGAGGCAACTGGGTAGACAATGTCACATTATCAGGATTCCCTTGCATATATATAAGATCTAGGATGAACAAACAATGAAAGTAGTGGGGAGCCTAAAATAACGTTTTGGTGCGCAGAGTTCAGTAGTGCAGATTGTAGATATAAATACAAATACACTGCTAAAGTCACTTTCCTTCGATTATAGCCATCTGAATAGGTAATGGAATATTTTTAAACATACAAAACCACTAATCAATCATCAATCTCATCAAGTAATTTTCCTACACACAGAAACCACTTGAACAAGTGGGCCATATACGATTGAAAAGTTGGAAAAAATAATGGTGATGGCACTGGTACTGCTCTTCTTAGCACATAATAATAATATTGAAGGTTATATCAATATTAAAAATATCATATAATACAATACTATGAAGAGATAAAAATTATCTAGCCTAGTTTGTTTGGTTTTACATTCGAAAGAGTACATATCATTTGCTAATTACCAAATCCAAGTTCTTTGTGTATCCTTGGCCTTGCGTAAACCAGTTGGTACATAGTCCAAGCGGGCTTACGACGATAGGGCCACCGCCAACTTATTTAAACCTTGCTGAACCACATTATTAAAAAAGGCAAACGAAATGCCTTTTTAAAAGAATCAAGTCAATGATCGTATAAATAACTCCATATACCTACGTACCTAACCAAACATACCTACAATCTGTTATGAAATAAAGAAAACTGCAAAAAGTGGCAGATAAAAAAACTATTATGATTTTGTATGATTGTGTCTTCATGTGATACTGAATTATCGCCAACCTCAATTTTGAATTGAAAAAATAAATATACGCAATAATTATTGTTTGCTAGATATTTTATGTTACTCTGGCTTGCACCATCTTATAACCTTCGTATTGAAAATATCAAGATTTACTTCTTTCATTTATTCACGAAGAAGCTACTATTGTTGGCCATTTTTTTGAGCAGCTAAATTTATCGGATTGAACTCGAATACTTTCACAACAAAAAATTAAGAGGTATATAGTTGAACCTGACAAGATGCGCAACGTGCTCGACAGCAAAATACGTCCACATATGTTACATAAGGACTCAACAAAGTACGTCGCTTTATGGTGATATAGAAAGAAAAAGCAAAAAAACAGCGCATTCTAGAGATGTACTACATAGACTACGTATTACTAATTTTCAATTCAGCTGAATATGGATATAAAGTTTACGTGACACGAGATGTAATAAACTCGTCTTTTTTTGCTCATAGTATCCATCTTGTTGAAAAATGTCATATGAAAAAATATCCGCTCGAAAGCTCGTTATACGCACAAGGATACTTTTTTAATGCTGCCCCAACTACGAATGAAGAGGTACCTGTGTACAGCTTTTACAATAGTGTCCTTCACAATATCAATATCAATTACTGGACATTTGACATTTGCGTTGCAGATGCCATGTGGACAAGCTGAAATTTATGAACGCGATTGATATGATCATGTTTACTGAATATTAAAGTAAAAAATATTTATTTATACCTTGTGCATTATGTGATATATCTTTGTATAATATGTATCTAGATGTGCAAAAGATTATTTTGCCTATTTAGTAATTAAGCTGTTATGTTTACTTTCGATCCACAGCAATTATTTACTTTCACTGTCTGTAGTTTCATTATTAGATTACTGATTGACAATAAACAGACTAAATGTTAAGGTAAAAAAATGCACACATGTATGCGTGCAAAACGTGAAAATTCTCGTTGCATGCGTATGAACGTGTACAAATGTACGATTAGTAGTTAGGTATATCTTGTTGTAAATCTTGTATCAACCCAGCACAAAAACCATAATATTTTGTATATCTTTCATCAACAAGGTAGTACATGCAACAAAAAGGTTTTTTGCTGTCATGAGACTGAGGATACCATGCAATGTAATAAAACATTTTTTCAGCGAATTATTGTAGGGCTAAGGTACATGAATACTTTTAAATATTGTAATCTTCACGTTGTTTTAAATAGAGAATACGGAAACAGTCTTTTTTAAATGAAGAAAAATGTTGGATGTTGTTTTTGTTAAAAAGGGCAATCATTTTTTAAAAGATCAGCTCATCTACAAAGAAATTTTGTTTGCTGCTGCTGTACTTGTATGTATCTCACATCAGATTAAACTTATTCACGTTGTAGGGTAATGATATCATGATATTGTCCATTTCTTTTTTTCAACGTGCACACTTCAAATTTCTTCCCAAGAAAAGTGTAACAAAAGATTTTTGACCTTTTCTTCTCTACGCGTCCTATGTTTAAGAATTTAATTTTGCCGAAATTAGTAGTAAAGTTTTCTTTTTAAATATGTGGTGCACGTTTCACTTTAATTTATCCTGAAAGGATCTTTTTTTGGGTATAAAACTGTTCTGAATACTGCTTTCTTACACAATTGCATTTTTATGAACTTCGTGCTGTATGACTGTCTTTATAGCGAATATTTTATATCTATTTGTACTTCGCGTATCTATCCTATGCTATTCTTGTTATAAAAGAACTTTTTGGTTCCGACTACAAATATACATTTAGGAAAACAACTTCACAAAGTAGCAGCAGCGACCATCACCTACACATTTTTGTCCTAAAGCGATATAGTCACAAATGTGCTTGATTAAATTTGATGAGCGCTTATTTACAAAGTAGCAGCGACCATCACCTACACATTTTTGTCCTAAAGCGATATAGTCACAAATGTGCTTGATTAAATTTGATGAGCGCTTATTGTTAACATGGAGTCCACCTGACTGTTCTTTAGTTCCTGGATGGTACCCTGACGAATGAATACATTAATATTATGAAGAGTCTGTGCTGAAATATGGAGGTGTACGAAAAGTAATTTATTCACGGCTGCACTGCACTTTCCATTTAATATGAACAATTCGAATGGCACAAACAGTTATAAAAACCAACTATTAAAGGAGCAAGTACTTTAATTAAATGTGTTATTTATGGCTACATTCCATTAAATTGTACATGTAAATGTGCATTGTAGTAAAAACCGTTTCATCGTGTCACCACATCAATCAGTCGTACCAGGTTACAGTACTATTAGACGGTAAAACATGAGTAAACTAAATTTTAATGTATAAACGTTTATGTGCATTAAGTGGTAGTGGTAAGGTAGCTTTTGCTAGAGGATAGAAAGTGTTGCCGCAAAGTTTACATAACATATTTTATAATGAAATGATAAATGGTTGTTTACAGGCATAAAATTGATACCTATTGTTTACATAAACTCAAGTCAAATTTAAAAGCATCATTAACTTCTCATTATGGTATATGGACACGCTCACTTCTGTGGTATCCAGTTCATATATACTACTTAGGAATTATCAATGTATTTATAATATTGTCATTGTCATCATTCATTGGTGGTAACAGGTAACACCACCATTGTTGTGTTCTAGACACCCCCACATCTTTTCCTGTGACTACTAATTTTCACTGCATTATTAATGTCTACCACTATTATGGAACGCGGTTGGTTTTTCAAAAAGTCTATAAATTTGAGGTGCGTAGTTTTAGCCCTTTCATAAGACGCGGAAGGGTTAAACCTACATTACACAGCAGAACCCAGAACGAGACGGGGTTTATAGTCAATAGTCGTCAAACAAAATAATATACACAGGTTATAAGGCAGCTCCTGAACACGAAGCACGAGCATGTTTTAATCTAAATAGGTAAGCTTATCCAATAAGTATGAATGAACAACTATAAATAAAACAGAGTCGTCATTACAGCATTCCTTAAAAAACTTTTTTTTACTGCACAGTCAGATAAATGTTTAAACAGGTCTTGATTGCTCTAGTACGTAAACCTTGCATAACTCAATTCACGTAGTAATTTAAAACGTCAATGCCACAGACATTTTCAGTGAATGTACTCTCAAGATGAGTTTTACTTGCTTCTTTCTTAAACACTCACATTATTATGATGGTCACGGTCAAAAGAAAAGAGAAGATGGTCAGTCAGCCTCTTGTCAACATCACTTTTCAAAAAGTTACACCTAACCTTTTACCACCACCACCACCGCACGTACTTTGCTGACTTGAGCCAGAGTCCGAGTTCAAAGGAAAGAATAGAAATTACATATGAAGATCTGCACGTATATTTTGCACTATTAACACGAAATCTGTCTGGTCTTTTGTCTAAGCCATATAATATCATCATACATACATGGTAGCCATTCTCCGCCAGTGCCAGGTAAGATGCACATCATCACATAACATACAACATAGTCACCGATCGCCATTATTAGCATTATAGTACTGCTTAGAAGAACAATCAAATCATCATCATCCCAAGAATAATCCTTAGATTTTCTGCACATGGTCTTGTTTAAAGATATTTTACTAAACCCTTCATTAAACGGTTGGTATGTTGATAATACATCAGCCTCCACTCCTTTTACACCCTAAGCCGTTTTTTACCTTTCTTATTTTATTGCTTGAAAATACCTTAGCCCTGGCAGTAAACAGGGAATCTCACGACGACTACACGGTGATGATGATGAAGATGATGATGATGACCGCTATTCTTTCAAGTCAATGTTTTAAAAGAACATTATGGATATGTAGTTTTTTATACATGTATACCTACCTTCACGCAATTTCGTTTTCCTTTTCACCTTTATATCTTACCACTTTTATTAGATTTACTGTGAAGAACGTTGACTTAATCTCTTCTCCGAGAAGTTTATGAGCGTATTATTCACGCTACATGTCTACCTACCTATTACCTATTAAATATATCTTGCGCTGACTGACTAGTGACTAGCTTCGTCATAATCCCATACATTAATGCAGAAACATGCCTACGTATTACATAAAATGGGGAAGCAGCAGTAGTCTGGTAACTTATGAGAATGGGCTCATTTTAATTTCGCTGGAGTTGAAATATACTAATGTTCATGGTTGTGTAAGTACGTGGATGAACTCAAGATTTCACCTGCTTCTTTCCCTCTGGCTCTAAAACAACATACCCATACGTATCACATATACACAATGATATTCATAAAGAAAAGTACAGCAGTAAAAAAAATTTGCGAAGGCGGAAGCTTCACCCCCTGTCATCATCATCTTTACTTTTGAAGAAACTTGTAATGCCAGCTTCCAACAACAACATCGACTTCAACGAAATCGTCAAGCTAAGAGGATTATAAAATACGAATGGTGTATACATATATCTCCCTACTGCTCCAAAGAACTACTGCTTGATATTATAGCCGCACTCCACTGGTTCACAACCCCAACGAAGTAAAAAAAACTGTTACAGATTTAATCACCCCCAAACCAATTTATGTGAGCAGTATTTTGAAATTACTAATGCAAACACCCCAGTGTGTTATGCTAAATCCGAGCCAAAATCACTGAACGTAAAGAAGCAAAGTCGCGTCATATCTCCCCCATCATCTAGAAAATGTTTAAAATGAAGCAGGGAGAAAATGCAGTGTTGGTCAGGTTTGTGTAGTGCGTTACCAAGAGTTTGCCAATTAAGAGTAGTACACCGACAGAAAAGGGCTTGTAATGGCTATATTACAAGTAATATTGTAACTGCAAATTACCTACAGCAGCTGCAAGCCGCTAACACTAAGAATAAAAATTTGCGAATAACATGACGTCACACTGAGTACATGTGTACAAAAATGGATGTAAAAGTTTACTCTTGCTAAAATAGATGTTGTAGAAAAAGTTTATTGTACAAAATACAAATAGTACAGAGAGTACCTAGATGTCTCTATTATTACTGTATCTCTTTTCTTCCTGATTAGTTTGAATTTGCTGGCACATCCTTTTTAAATTATACCTACATAGAAGAAAGAGGACTTTTTCTAATTGTAGTAGTAATAATAATAGTAGCAACATGGGCAAAAACGGAATCGTGTCGGAGTTGCACTACCTATCTGCCTACACACACAGTAAATTCGTGACGGTAGTCTGCTTGATAGATTCTGTGCTCTATTAGGTAGCAATGCTACCTGAATCTGACATGAGTATAGCGAAGGTCTGCAATTTTGGCCAATAGAGCT
This sequence comes from Callyntrura guangdongensis, assembly GCA_027744295.1. Lineage (NCBI taxonomy): Eukaryota > Metazoa > Arthropoda > Collembola > Entomobryomorpha > Paronellidae > Callyntrura > Callyntrura guangdongensis. The sequence continues at coordinate 2,494 of JAHZNB010000796.1, read as the reverse complement.
GAAAATACTTTTTTATAGTGTCTCTGGGTGAGAAACATCCTTTATAAAATACAATTTGCATAAAATTTCACATCCAATTTGAGAAAAGGGAAGGAACTGTCGAGAACAGAATAGCAATAATTTTGTTTCTTTCAAGAAAACTTTTATTTGCAAAATGGCATTGACTATAAAATTAGACGCCGCATGAAAACAAGGCATTACTATTACTACTGTGCATTTTTCTGTGTACCTATTATTGGCTTAACATAATATATCTTTCGATACGTGTACTGCTTTGCCAAGGGACACAGTTACCAGCTAGTGAGCAGGCCAGGGTAAAAAAAAGTATCGGCCAAGGCCACAAAGGAAATGTATTTTTATAGTAGATACTACTATACTACAGTTGGGGTTTTTTTCTGAACGAGAACTATTTTACTATTTTTTTTATTTTATGACCAAATTTCGGATAGGCACTTAATTCGATTGTACTGACTGACTCACTGCAATGTTACCATTTTGTGTTTTTACCAGCGACGTTTGAATTTATTGCGGTGTGGTCACACTATCGGACAGATCATTAAAGATCGCAACCTGTCATCAACAAGAGTACAAAAGCAAAAACAACACAAGCGAACAAACTGTAGCGGTACACTATTACACGACCATTTACATATTCTGGGAATGGAATAACCAACAGCAGAGTATCATTTATCATGACACGGCGTGTAGGATGTTATACTGCAGCCAAGTTTAGTACACGGCATGCGATAATAAATCTTCATTATGCATTTCAACGATTCTGTTTATGAAGTGTACCTTTGCATCGGATGTCCATTCACCTGTTCTGAACTCTACTCTACACGTACCGCACCACCGGAGTAAAACTATTGTACATGGCATGTTATTTATTCACTTTTTTCCAATCGCTGCTGATTACAGTAATTACTTTTAGCGTGAGTCAAGAAGCCTTCTTTTCTCCTTTTGGATTTCTGGCTAGTTTAATGAAATGGTACGGTAGAACGGTAGAAGACGACATTGCTCTTACGGAGTACGGAGGGAGTATGCCTACTTTTTTGTGACGACGCACGCAATACTACTGTAAAGCTGTCCATTCTCACAAAAGTTTTTGCAGTAATCTTGCAGTAACTTTTATTACACACGTTGTGTAGGTAGGTAGGCAGGTAGAAAAGTGATTTCTTTGAAGTTTTGTGTAAATAGGTATAGTACAGGGGACAGCGTCTTCTGGCAAGTTTTCAAATAAACAGAAAAATTACTCTTTGATTGATCTGACGTAAGATCCCAGCCAGATCACTGGATCTCCGAGCTAAATGGGATTGCGTAAAAAGCTATTACATGTCTGTCTAAAGTATTTATCATTTCAATTACTAATTTCCCATTGTTATGATTCATTAAAATTAAAATACAAATAGTTTTGACCAATTTATAGGCAATAAATTTTATCATTATGTAAACGATCAAGACTGATTTTATCATTTCATCATATTATCATCAATATAAATCGTATATTGTTTGGCTTTAAAAGCTACTGGTGTATCGAGCCATACAAAATAATAAAAGAAAATGGCATACCTTTATGCGTGCGAATATTAGGGCTTTATCGTAAAAATAATATCTAATGAAGTTTGACGATAACAATAGACAATATGACACTTTTAAAAGTGCTTTTATGTGGACTAGTGTGGACTTGATATGCAATCTGCATGTGACGACGAGTGACCGGTGACCAATATTGACGCAATCTCATTCTCTGTTGTGAAATTGTATCGTGGAGACACCGAATCATCATAAATATACGTTACGTGTATAGGAAGTGATGGGACATAGTAAACCATAAAAAGCTTCGCTAAATTAAGTGTCAAATTATGTTTTATTAAAAATGCACGCACACACGGACAAGGCACAACGACTACTAGTGGCAAAATACACACATAAACAAATTTTACATGTATGCCGACTATATTATAGCCAACCAACCGGCATCGTGAAACCCCTATAAACCGTGTACTACGGAGGTTTGTACTTTGCCAAAGTTGCAAAACACAAACTACATCTGTTTAACATTTAATATACTTTTTATTGCTGATTGGTTTTGTGCCTGTCGACAGAGAGCTTCTTTTATTGGATTTTATTGGAATTTTCTTGAGCTTCAACGTGTTCGTCACGGGGAATGTAAAAATGTAAATATTTTATTAGCTAAATGGACAAATCATTTTGTTACAGTGAATTTCACAATGTAAAAGCTCTCACTTGTAAACTGGTGGGACTGGCACGGTAGCAAAATAACGTAATATACATCTTGTTTTCAATCATTATACCTATCTGATGACCTGTGGCTATAAGCTTCATTTTGCACGTACCAGGCAGACATTAGCTTGTATTTTTGCCTATTGTTGTAAAAAAAAACTACCTACGTAATGTACACACCTTAAGTATATATGTGTGTCTTACATATAATCAAGGTAAACGCAGGTTTGATAAAGACAGGTAAACAGAT
>JAHZNB010000795.1:4228-19154 GCA_027744295.1 Callyntrura guangdongensis | reverse complement strand
TAAAAGGTCGGGTGACGTGCGAACTCATTGGACAAGATTTCACAGCAGTGACAAGCTTCCATTCTTTTGTGTCTTCTGTACAGATGAGAAAGGGTATAGAACAAGGGCAGAGCTATACGTGCACTTGCGTTATCACGTAAAGGAAAAGGTTTTCATTTGCAAGAAATGTGGAAAGGAATACTTTAAATCTACGGTAGCTCGGGATCATTATCTTTGGTAACACACGGATAAACGACCTTACACATGCGTGCCATGTTCCAGACCTTTTCCTTCTTCGCAATGTCTGCGCAATCACCAAAAGCGAATCCATTTTAAAACCGCTTGATGTCCATTCTTTAAACTTTTATATTTAATGCATTGGGAGCATAGAATAAATGTTGTCAACCATACAACCATTTTCCCAAACGTTCCCAAACATTCAGGCTGCTAGATGCAGCTTGCGTCTTCCGAGAGTCAGTGTTTGGCAATCTTTACAATACCAAATATTACGTTAACGTGGTATGGTATATAATTTGAACTTGTACAATTTTTATAGTAACGGCTATTTTATACAGAAACTCTATTCAAAAGAATTTTGGCTTAAATGTCACCGTAATATGAGCTGATCCTGATTGCGGGTTTTAACTTAACTGGTTGATTTACCTACAAATAGTGGAAGCAGAGAATTAGTGGGCTGTCCGAAGCTACGTCGAGAGGTGGCGAAAGCGAAGCGCTCACTCAGTTTTGCTCATCAGAACCGTGTCGAGATTGAGTTCCTTCGATGGAGGCGCTTTAGTGAGACGCTGACCCGTGCCAAGTTTAAAGATTTAAGGTTCAAGATTACCTTGCAGCCCGTTCAGAAAGTACTTGTGGACGCGAACATGAATAAAAATTACGTTTATGAAATCGTACGAGTTGGTGGATCTAAGAAAATATCCAAAGTATCTACCACTGATCGTGAGTACTTCGACAGGAAGGAGCCAAGATCAGAACAGATTGACTTCGGATGATATGGAGAGGATTATCAAGGTATACATAATCACAAACACGTTGTTACTACCATGATCTGATATTCATTATGATTACCATAAATGCTTTTTCTTGGTGTTCAGGACGCTGAAGATTTTCTGACGAGGATAATTAAGCGAAAGAACGGTTAGACCCTCAATACAGATACAAGCTGGAATAATGCAGTTAAAATTTGAAGAAGCAGATTCAGGATAATGACAAGCTGTTAGCCAAGTTATCGGACGATGATAAGATCGAGACCGAGGAGGCTGTTGACGAGTCAATCAATGGCTAGGAAGAAACGGGGATGCGGACAGCTCAGATTTCACGAACTCGAAGATACCACTCAACCAATTATCTCCAAACTTTATTAAAAAGGGTCTGCTGGAGGATCTAGCGGTGGCATGGCGTCGCACGCAACAGGATAATAAAAATAAACTGTGAAATCATCAATACCTGCAGTTTTAAAGAAGTACAAAGATAAATACAGGGGATGTTTTTTAGATTTACGCACAAATCAGAATACCAGACCCAGGCTTGTCCTGGAGTCAAGTCGCAGGGTCCCGCAATCGGGGTAGCCATCGTAATATTGTCGATTTTGTGTTTTTGTACTCCAAAATTGGGAGTGATTTTTTTGTCTTCACTACCACAAATATCATATTTCCCAGAATATTTTTTACTTTTGTGCGGGCTTTGATACGAGTGTGTGGGTGTGAATGTTAGTTAATTTACATTCTTATCTACTGTTAGTTTGGCTACAAAATAGATAAACATGTAATTATTGAGTTATTAAGCATGTTACCCGAATTTATGTTACTATCACAAAAGACTGTAAATACGTTAAAACATCTTTGTCACTAGCTGTTCTGATGACCAAATAAAGAAAATGTTGTCAGTTCAGGGTGCTTAAACGCAAATATGTATATATATTTTTGAAATTAATTTTATATTAATAAAATAATAATCTTATAATCTGACTGGGGTTTGTCAGAGAATCATACAGTTTGTGAAATTTCAGGTCGTAGTTGTATACATATTGTACTTAATGCCACTACTACTGTCTCAGTAGCTACGTTTAAATTTTGTACTATTAGAGGAATAATCTATTACATTTAAGAATTTAAAAAAATATGTAAACTGTAATCTTGTACAAAGGGAACGCAAACAGTGGGATTCCATAAGCATTTCCCAGGGTGTATGAAGATGGCGCCGCACATTAGCCAGTAGTCACGTTATCTCGACAGTTATTTTGTTATGACACTGGAAACCAACGTTTCTAGTGCTTCTAAAAAAGTTTCCTTGCGACCAACAAAAAATAGTACATATAGATTATTGTGTCCATACACTATACACGCATGTCGCAGTTAAAGTGAACATTAACCGTGAATCTGTAAGCCCGTTATTACCTTGTCAGCCTATGACTATAGTAGATTGAATAAAATTATTTAAGGGTATTTTACTACTGCACAACGGTATTTAGGACTTTGTGTACTGGATTTAGTGTGTGAGACTTTTAGCGGTTTTTTTCTGCTTCACAAGGAACATCCATATCTTTATTCTTAATGCGACCTGTAAAATGTTTTGAAACAAATTCCTGGTTTCTTCTTGGACCTGTCTTTAGAGATATATGAAATGAAAAGTCGCCATCCATGTAAAAACTCTTTCTAAATTTTCTCCCCCAAATGTTTTAATTGTAATTCAATTTCTTAGTTGAAATAATTTCTTGCACCAGCTTCCTTCTCAATTTTCTTGTGAGATCGGTTATTTTATACTTTCGTCATTGCGCCAGCTTTTGGCAATTCTTTAATTTGCATTGCTTTTTAACGCATCTTCTTTTGTCAGTAAACAGGGTTGTAGAAAATCAATCAATGTAATAGTAAATAGTCAAAATTGTAGTTTTCCGTCTAGCAAGATGGTAAAATACGAAATAAATTAGCAACATCTCACGATACGCGAGTATTGTGGAATGACTGGAATGTGGTCTCATTCTGTGAAAATGAATGCGAAGGTGGACACACGCTCGCATTTAAGCTAGAATCTGAAAGGGATTCGGCACGTTACCAAAATCTTCCTTGATCCTCGTTCTAATACTTGTTTACATAAGTTCGATAGGTTCATTCATTCTCGTAAACTTTTATTCTTTTTGCTGCTCGTAAAGAGTTAAAGTTAGCCATATAAAATGATTTCGACCTGAAAAAATGATTTCCTTTTCATTTACATTGAATGAAGAACTGGCTAACTTTAGCAGCAGCAATGAAAGGGGATTGTACAACAAAATCTTGTACTTGAACTAGTAACGTTGCACACAAAATGGTCTTGCAGTACTAACTTTACTAGATTTCATTCACTAACATAAAACCCAGCATTCACTTCAGAATCAAAAGAAACACTTGATTGATCTCTGCATTTTTGCATGATTTTGCTGGACAATTAAATACCAGGAAACGGTGGTAGGAGACGATTGCCAAATTGTATATAGCCAGGTACTAGTATGACCAAATTTGTATTACCAACACTCCAATAACTATTTTATTTAAATAGCCAAGACACTTTTGACCAAACTTTTTTTCTGATTCTTGAGCTGCTTTTAAATATTGTCTGGTTCATTCATTTTTCTTTTTGGCAATACTCCTCTTAGTAATATACATACATACGTTGTCATCTAAATTTGGCAATACGTTCCGCACACGGACCGGGCAATGTTGTAAGCGTCCATACCGGGGAAAACCATATAAGTGTGGAAAATGCCCAAAGCATATAGTTTCAATCAAAGACTGCTAATGCATCAGAATTTGCACACTACTCGGATACCTTTTAAGTGCTTTGAATGTGAGCAATCATTTAAAACTTGGAAATGCATGCAATCGTATTAGAAAATACGACAGAGCAACCGTAAACCCACGTTCTTCTGTGTTTTTTAGAGATGAGAAAGGGTTCACGACTAGTTCAAACCTACAACAGCACTTAAGTGATCACGTAAAAGAAAAAGGTTTAATTTGTAAGAAATGTGGAAAAGAAGAAACACGTTCTGAGAGAGCTCTTGAACATTACCTGTTGCATCACACTAATAAGCGACCGTTCATTATATGTCTATACGTACAGTTGTCACGTTCAAAGTTATAAAATATTGCAGTTGTGCCCTTTTTATTGAAGGAGATTTTAAAATATGCGGTGGTACGTCTAACTGAATGCACTTGAAAATTGTAGCCATAATCACGAACTAATAGTTTTTTTTTCTTGAATACTATCAATAAATCGGGTATTGTCAGTAGTATCAGCCATTGTGACTTACCTGATGCACAAGAGAATAATAAATGTAAATGAGAAAGCAACAGCGGAGAGGCTCAAGAAACAGAAGTTTGGTCATAAGTGCCCTGGTCATTTAAATAAATTGGTCACTGGAGTCTTGGCCATACTAGTACTTGGCTAAACACATTTTGGCACGCCCTCCTAGCGCCGCTGCGGTTGCCTGGTTTTTATACCAATCACGTATTACAAGAAACATTGGTTGGGTCCCATTTGAATGAACGGCAATGGTACTTATTACGAAATGATCATAAACATAAATTGAATTAACAACTTTCGTATAAATTAGGTACACATGCAGGTGTTATCCTTATTGGAACACGACCAAATGCTTTGGAGGGAAATGGAGGTTACAACGAAATGAGGGACTTTGGAGAGATGAAGAGAGGTTATGGGGAAACTATAAAAAGGTATTTTGAAAGGAAATCAGCAGTACCCCTTATTTTGGGGGAATTTGAGGGGAAAAGGTGATATTAGCGAAAAAATGTTGTATTTTGCTAAATATAATTTTTGAAGAAAGTTTGAAATTTGACTAAACCGACATAATTATTTCGTGAAAAAGAATAATAATTATAAAGTCGAACAGCTGATGAGTAAAAATAGCAAACAGGCAATAATTTATTCATCTGAGAGAAAGAGAGACATTTATCAATGGCATTTACTTAACTACCGTGTAAAATTGCATCAAATCGCCTCTCTTAATATTATTCTTTAGTTGATAGCGCGAAAGAGATCATCATTCATCGCTGATGTAAATTATAAAGACGAAAATTTATATCAGAAAAGTTATATTATTACCGTGAAAATATTTGAATCAGTTTCTTAATTGCTTGTGGAAAATTGTGTTATTTTCAACATGCATCAGTTGCAAACTTGCTAACTACATGATCAGTAGAATGAAAGGGTACTTGCTCATATAACATTGACATTTAGTATCAACTTTTACCTTGCCAAGCTGTAATAAAAGTCGTTTATGCTTGGCTCCAGACAAAGCCGGTGATAGCTTATTCAACACATGATGACCTTAAAGTTGTATATGTATGATTCATATTATCAACCACAAAATTGAAAAAAACTAAGATGACTTTTTAAAACTTGTTTGTACAACATGATAGTATTGACGTTCATTGTATTTTTGTGTAACACTCAGACTACTACCTGATTTAAGATGCAACTGTGTGGATTTCTTAAAATTATAATATGTGAACAACTTAGCTTTTATTGCGACCAAAAAATTTGTGTGTTGAGTTACCCCCAGAAGTAGTTGATAAATAAGATCATAATAAAAATAAAAATAAGACGAAATTTTAAGAATCGTTAAATCATTGGGTGACATTGCGCCAAAAAAAGAATGCAAAAAAACCTCAGCATCTTTTTAATAAGTTGCACGAATTGAGAGAGAAAGCAAAGCTAAATAAAAAAGGATTGATTTTATCAGGTGATGTGAACTATGACGGACAAACAATAGGAAAATAAAAACGCAACATCATTACTATCATGTGAGCAGAGAATAATGTAATTTTACAAATCTTCCAGAACAGAAGTGAAAATAAAACGAAGCGAAAAAATCACTTAACTAGCTCTATTTAGTTATTGTTTTACCGGTCTATGTGACAATAACACTGTTTTTTAGCCAAGCGATAATGGACGTGGCATTTTAAGGGTATTGACCAAACTCAGGCTATTTTTATGTATGTGTGGAATTTTATATTACCGTCTTTCCCAACAAACAATAGCATACGGAATCTAATACGTAGGAATGATATGAGTACATCTTAGTCCTCTGTCGTCACATGCCATTATAGAATAAAACGGTTATGGCAGCGAAAGAGCAACAAAAGGTCTTGCTGCCTCACAACTTTACGGCACTGCGACTGGCATTTGTAGAAAACGGGATGTATACTTATCAAATGCTGGGTCTTCTAGTAGCTAAAGAGTGACGCAAAACCATTTCGCTAAGATTGAGGCCGACAGAAGATGGGCTTCATAAAAAATACAATTATTGCATGCACTTCATTACTATATGGCTAGCATTTATTATCGTAGTGATGTTTGAACAAAGAGTAGCAAGATGCCCCTGAACCGAAGGCGGTTTACCACTTGATAACAATATACAAAAACAAGCAAAACACAACAACACATAAATTTTTAGTGAAACCTAAAAAGGAAGCAACAGGTGACTAAATAAATACAAATATAATCATTTTGGTAAATTGTACTTAAGTTCTCCAAACTAAAACTGCTACAAGGACATTACAAACGAGTGAAAGTTGGTTTTGGCTTTGCAGCACAGGAATAAGCTTCATTGCAATAAGTGCAATAATTTGTTCCGCCAGCAAAATGAGTAAAAAAGCTAAATGCAACATATGTGATAAGCTGTTAATCAACAAGTACGCCCTGCAGGCTCACATAAGAACTCATACAGGGGAAAAGCCTTATAAATGTGACCAATGCGAAGAGTCTTTTGTAGTTTTACGGAGTATGAAGGAGCACATCCAAAAGAAACATTTGGGTGTCACTTTTGATTGTAGGTACTGCAAAAAGTCGCTATCATCAAGTACCAGTTTAAGAACACACGAAAAATTGCACACAACAAAAAAGTCTCATCAGTGCGGCCTTTGTGACAAAACTTTTATTACAGTTGCTAAACTGCAAATTCATTTGCGACGTCACTTGGGAGAAAAACCGTTTAAGTGTCGATTGTGCCCCAAGTCATTTGTTAGTGCAACTGAGGTAACTAGACACATGTCCTCTGCGCATTCCGACGAGAGACGTTTTTCTTGTGGTATATGTGGTAAGAAATATAAAACTAGGTCCCACGTAAGTAGGCATTTGTATACTCACGCCTCAGAGACACCACATCAGTGTGCCCAGTGTAAGAAAAATTTCAAAACCAGGGAGCAACTAGCGACGAAGTGTCCGAAAGCGTTTAGTTTCAATCATGGGTTGGTAAAGCATCAGATTGTGCACACAACTGTGAAACCTTTTAAGTGCTTTCAATGTGACAAATCATTTAAAAGTCGGGAATGCATGCAATCGCATTGGAAAATACGACACAGCAACCGTGAGCCCACGTTCTTTTGCGTCTTTTGTGGGGATAAGAAAGGTTTTAAGACTAGTTCAAACCTACACCAGCACTTACGCTTCCACGTAAAAGAAAAAGGCTGTATATGCAAGAAATGTGGACAAGAAGAATTCTCCTCTGCGACAGCTCAGGAACACTACCTGTGGCACCACACTGATAAGCGACCGTATACGTGTGAATCATGTTCTAAATCTTTTCCCTCCGCTGGATCTTTCCGTCGACACAAAAAGCAAAATAACTGTTAAAGCCAAAGGACTCGACATTTAGACTACACTAGTAACTCTTCATTGTTGTCAACCATTCTAGGTGTCGGTTTGTTTACCAATATAATTTTAATAATTTTAATAATTAATTTGATAATTATACATATGTACGTTATGTTCATGTTTCTGCTAATAGAAAAGCTTAAGGAGTAAAATGAGATATTTTACGTCATATCTGCCCTCAAATCAATTTTTAAAAACCACGTAAGAACTTGAGTCCGCGTAATGAAACACAGGATTTTGTAGTGAGAAGTTTTAAAAACATCTCATGGAATAGCAGATTCAATAATATCTGTAAACTTGGGTATGAAACAAATTTATTTTTATTGTCAATAAAATTTGAAGGTTTGAGTCGGAATGTTGGATAGAGACATTTTTGTTATAGTACTTAAACTATTGAAGTCAACGAATTTTCAAAAATATTCACTGAGAGTTTTGTTATTTTCAATAAGATCTGGCACCAATAAAATGCCTTCTACATGAAACCTATACCCTCGGATCCGTACTTGTAAAATGTGAGAAATTCTTCTTCTGCGGTATTTAAAAATGATTTTTGCTGTAATTACCTGTGTCTAAATACCAGTGCTCGCAGGTTCTACTGATTCAGAGTATAAAAACACTAAAATCTTTCAATAATTCATTATGGATTTTCCTCTTACTGATTTAAAAAAACATTTTATGAGTTTGTACTTAATTTCCCGTTCCGAGACATCTCTTTAATTATACATAAATGACAAAAAATTACGTTTTTTAGTATTTATGTGGTGAGAACTTCTCATCTAAAAATAAACTTGAGTAGATTTCAAAGTGGATGTACCAACCTTGGATGCCAATACTGTAATAGTTAATACATTTTGTATCTACTGAGATGTATCTTTTCAACAGGAAAAATGTAGAGGGGAAGACTCAACAACAAATGGGGGTTGACATTTGGTATAGTTAAGTCTGATTAATGAAATTTTTACAGGCATTCTTACTTTTCAAACAGTGTGATAAACTTATTTCCCCATTAAAGTGAGTGTCATCATCGCAATGTATAAACCACATCAAAATTGTCAAAAATTGAGTAATGTGTTCATATTTTACACCAAAATAAATATTATCTTGTTCTTATGCCTAAAACTGTCTCAGAAAAGTAATTCATGCAGTTTAGTTACAGATTGTCTTTCTCAATAGAAATTGGTGAACTGCTGTGTACATTTGTAATATTTAATTGTTGATTTTATATTCAAAATACTACCAAAATGGTTGTTACAATAAAGCAAAAAAGTGTTTTGAAAAATTTGTATGATTATACGTGGCATGACGATAACAAGTTTAAATTATTTTAATATTCATATCGTTATATTCAACAGATTATTTAAATTTATCTATAATGTACAAAATTTTTTGTGTGCAATGACAATTACATCTAAAGAAAAAAAGACAGTTCAAGAAAGCCTAAAATTAAATTGATGCACTTGTATAAACAATAATCATACGAAAAGGTTTTGTAAAAAGACAAATAATGTGGAGCTCGTCACGATCCCAAGATTTATCTTCTACTCCTGTAGTTATTTTCGTATTTACTCCGGTTATGGCCGCGGCAAAAATCCAGTTGCGGGATGGAACTCTTGGACGCTGTCATTAATGCCACAATCTATTATAGTATTTGTCTCCCAGTGAACGTAAACCCATGCTTGTCCACCACCATTCAAAACCTGACTGAACCATGCATTGCCGCGAGAGTCGAGTTGTTTACAAGCAATTTGCCCTTTGGTTACCACGTTTTTAAGGATGTCTTTATTTTTGCGAGTGTTTTCAAACTTGGGGTTAGGAGAGTCCGGCAGGATAGATTTTCCGGGAGAGAAGAAACCAGTCTTTGGGTGAAATATTCGGTGCCAACCAACGGCATTGACTCCGCCATTATCAATAACGCCGTTACGGATGCGAACCCAACCTTGACCACCACAAGGCATAATCTTCTCAACGTGGATATTACCATACATATCAGGGTTTGGATGCACAAGGCCAGTTTTTGCTACATCCACGATTATGTCATGATTTTCTTTAGTGTCGGGTAGGTGTCCCTTCTCATTTTTGAAGATGTGCTTTATATTATCAGTTGGGATGTAAGGACCCTTTGGAGGACCTCCAGGGGGACCTGAAGGTGGTCCTGCAGGAGGACCTGCAGGTGGAGGACCTGCAGGTGGATCACTCCGAGTGCCTACTCCACCGTTCCTTCCTGTGGATGACATTTTGCTGATGGCAAATTTGCCTGAAGCGCCATTCACAGCTTGTCTTTGTTTTTTTACTTTTCCAAGCCAATCTCTTAACGAACTGATGCTCATGGCAGATCTCCAAGGAATGCTTTGATGCGATCTTGGAATTTGAACCCATCTCACTGTTTTTGTAGTTGGTTGAAATGATACACCGCCATAACAACGAAATACTTCCACACGGTTATAACTCTCCAAATTTACTTTGGGAGTCGAGGCAGCTGCTGGCTCATCCTCCACAATGTCAGTACGTACATTGGCATCTGCAGTACTGGAGTTGGTACTGCGCCCATTTTCTCCCTGTTGCAAAGCGTTTTTTGGGGGTTCCATTGACCGCCTCTCCAACACGTATTCCGTCTTCTGCTCTAAAGTCACTTTCATCTGGTGATAGACCGCTGGCACCAAATCACAGCACTCACATTTGTGACCCCTGTGGCATTGAGAGTAAGGTCGTGTCGGGGGCATCTGAATGTTAAGCAGTTCGTGTAGAGCAGAAAAGTCCTTGCCAAAGGTGTCCTTTTTGCTATGCAGAATGAAAAAGCAGTTTGAAATTTTGGCCAACTCCTTTACTCTTTTGATATTGAGAAATGTTTTCTCAATTTCTGACAAGTTGTCGTTAAACTCCTTCGCAAACTCAGCTTCCGGGCCATTCTTATCAAATAAGTGGGCGGCATCTTTTAACTCCCCGTTGTCACCTCGCATGAGTGGCATCGTCTTGAGCACCAAGGAAACGTCGTCGTACTCGATTGTGGTTACGCCCCCATTCTCCTCCGTTCCCTGTCTGATCTTTCGCTCAACTTGTTCCACATCAAACCAAAATCGATTAAAGAAACCAATCCGTTGAACTTTGGAAGTCAAATGTTTTGCCTTTTTCCGGTGACCAATGGGCTGCAACACTTTCTGGAGCTGTTTAGGCAAACCTTTCAGCATGTGAGACTGTGTGTCCCGATATGGAAACGGAAAGTTGGCCCCGACTTCCTGACCTGTGGTAAATATTTTGGCCAAAAGGTCAAGATGGTATAAACTCATTAATAAATTTGTCCCGCAAATACTTTCCCGACTGTCACCGTCCGGAGTTCTTCCAAAATACCGCACCTTAAAGAACGGATTGTGTAACAAAAACACCTTCAAATAATCAGGCATGTTGGGAGGAGCCAAAAACTCATCAAAAGAAAGCAAAGCCCTGATTATTTTGTTCCCAAACGATTCCATAAGGTCCACACTAGTAAACAAGGCGGGTTTTGACGGATCTCCAGCTACTGCCGGCTCCAGCATAAACTGGCACGAATTTTTTTCTCGGTCCAACTTAATTCCATAAAATCTTGAATAGGCTTGCTCCCCGTCAAAGTTCAAGGTCGTATCATTCATATCTATAAAGCCGTCTGGTGTGCGTCGGATCACGTGAAAGTTCATCATGCATTCCACATCCCGCAAGTTGTGACCGTACAAGTCTGTTAAGCTTATCATAAGATTTTCCCGACATGACTGAAAACCCACACGCTGTATCATCGGCGCTTCTTTCAGTTCACGCATCTGCTCTTGTAACTCTGTTTCTTCCAATTCCAAAGAATTCAGCATGCGGATTTTATTCCGTTTAACGACGGGGTCATCATTTTCCTTGTCCATCGCCCAAGCACGCCGTTGCTGCGGTATCCGGGCCAGTTCCAGCAATATTCTCTGCAACTCGACATCATATCCGGTGTCCTCTGGCTCACGATGACCCTCCCAAAGTGCCTCAAAATATTTGTAGTGGTACAAAAACGGGAGTATGTTTCGCGAAAACAGACCCGTGCGTATTTTCTCCTTTAACAGGTTATGATACAGTTGGTCTCTAAGGTGCATTACCAGTTCCCCTTCGCCAATCGTGTAAATGTCAGGCACGCTAAGAGGAACAAGGGTGCGCCATTTGATGATATTCTGAAACTGTTGTGTTATATACACGAGAATGTCGCTACTATCTTCAACACAAAGTGGGTTGGTCCCATTGTGCTTACCAGTCTTTCGTAAAGTCTCACTTAAATGCTGAGTCGATTGGAACAGGAATGACAGGTAAGCTTTTTGGCAGTGCAGCGCCAGGAAAACCGACACCTTGTACTCGTCGGCGTATGTTTTTAAATTTTGGGCGCACAGTTGAGCCAGTGACGCGTATCCCATTTTTTTGCCAAAATCTGTGTCTGAAGCCGTTCGTGCAGCTTTTAGAAAGTATGTTGCTGCTTGCGTCCAGCAGTTTATGGTGGTGGTGAAAGTGTAACAAATGGTTTCCAGGTCAACGTAGCTGTACCCTATTGCTGCGTAGTCATCTGCGCTCAACGAGGCATTTTTTGAACAGGACTTGTTACGATGTTCTTGATTCGCATTCTCCAAAATGTGTTTTTCCAAGACATTAAGGTTGGGCCCAGTCCTGGAGAAGGAAATCAATGCCGACAAACGAGATTCTTCGTTGGAACTACTTTTCTGAAATATTTGGTGAAAGTTGCTTTCCTCAAGAGGGTCGCCGGTGTAGTCGTCAATGTACGCCTGCAGCTGTCGAAACTGGGAGACGGTAGCCTTCAAAATTTTCTCGTGTATCATGGGATTGGAGGCAACGAAAGTGCTGATCGCCGTTAGAATGGAGGAATTAATGGTGTTCAAGGCCGCGTTTGCTAAGTCCTGCTCCATGGCAGAAATTTTGTTCAATTTGTAGTGGTAAACGCCACGTAAGAGAAGAAGACAGGTGTGATAAGGGGAGCCGAGTTGAGGTGTGACGGGTTTATCTCCCAGATACCTAAATTAAATTTTTTATTATTATAAACCCAAATTGGCTTCAAAACAAATTTATTTTCCATACTTTTTACGTACTGTTTATTTTCCAAGACATCCTTTAAGACCGGTAATATCCCTGGCACACGGGCCAGGCCCAAAATAAAGTGAGCGTCGCCTTGCACAAGCTTAGAGTCCATGTGCACTCGAATCCCATTCAAAACTTTTTCCAATAATTGCTTGTAAAGCAGTTTGTCCCACTCTTCCACAATATGAAGCGCTCCAGACAACGCCTCCAGCTGTTTCCCGTCATTACTTGACTTGCTCATATTTTCCAGAATAACCATGACAACTGCGTCCGCTGCTACAATGCGAAGTCTGCCAGGTTCTATCCGTACCATTCGCTGGACAAGATTCCAGTACTTTGGCACAGGTAAAATAGACTTAAACACGGACACACCACTCTCTGTTTGTGGAACATCTGGAATATCTAACCATGCTAAGCATGCATATGCATAAGCAAAAATGATTGCTGTAGTTCTGTCCCCTTTCCTTAGAGCTTCCGCCACCAACGCTTGTAGCTTCTGTACATCTTTCGTCGTACGTAAATAATTAGCTGCTACGCATTTCATGTCAGAGTCTTCCGACCAACAAACGATTTCTTTGGCTACAAAGTTAAGGTCACAGTTTCCTAAGCGGAAACACCAGTCGGCGAAATGAGGATACTGTTCGGATTTTATGATGGCTTTTCCCACCTCGTAAAAGTTGTCCTCGATATCGGGATTGATAAATTTGTTGACACAAACCAACAGCGTAGCCAAACGAGGGGACATTGAGACCATTTTGATGGCAAAGTTTTTCCACTCTGTAAATTGTTCCACCACCTACAAGTTAATAAGAAGCAACAGTTACAATTAGTAAAATGTTACAACGACACGCAATCCAGAGTAAAAATGATACTCACATGCATGTATGCAGGAATAATAATTATTTCTCGAGCAAATAAACAATCCAAAGTGAGCGTATCCCCCTGCCATGGTTCTAATGCCAAATCGATCCTTTCTTCCAAGTCACATTCATTCGATATTAGAATTTCAAGGATATTGCGAATTGATTCTCCATAATTTTCAACGATTGTATTTACTATGCGCATCTTCTCAGCAAGAGTATCGGCAAGTTTAAAAGGGAAAAAACGATCACACCAGTAATGAAATTCCGTTGCCAGTTTCCCTTTAGCGCCAGTAAAATATTCATTGCTAATTTTAAACGGGTGAAAATGTACCTAAAACACAAAATACATGCAAAACATTAGCGTCCTTACAGACAAATTTCTTCAAGGGTTATGGCAAATCGAGTGAGAACCTCTAGAATTATTTTTGTTTAGAATGTCATCACCCACTCGTGTTCCAATTTCACTTTCAAGGTACTCAATTATGTCTCCTGGTTCAGCCCCCTCCGAAATAAACTCTCGGTACGCACTATCCACCAACTTGTCGTGATGATCCTTTTCAATAAAATCCTCTTCACAAAGGGAACACCGATAACCAGGCTTTACTTCCGGCGGCAACACGACGTTGTCGAAACCTTTTTTGTAACAACTTTGGAAGTTGTCCCGGAGGCTGTGATTTTTATTCGATATTTCGTGGAATGCTCGACGAAACTCTTCGGATTTGGTTTTGTCCACCAATACGTTTGACAGGTCACGACCGTCGTAAGCATAAGGGTTGTCTGAGCCTGATCCCTCGCCAAGGTGGATTTGTGCGAGCTCTTTCAACTTCTCGTCGCTCCGACCTTTAAAGTGATTGTAAGCGGCTGTAAGTTTTTTGGCGTGTTCTTCTTTGCCTTTGACTTTGTCGCCGTGAAAGTACTTAATTTTAGCCTTAAATGCTCTTTCAATGTCTGCCAGTGTAGCATCCTTTGCGGAGACGTCAAGAATTTTGTACGGATCAAAATTCAGGGTCCATTTGTCTTCGTCTGGGATTTGTGCCCGGGGCATGGTTACGAATGAATGTGTTCACTGATGTCCAGGTAAATTTTTACAGATTCTCAACTGAACCCACTACCAGTA
The DNA here is from genome assembly GCA_027744295.1 of Callyntrura guangdongensis. Lineage (NCBI taxonomy): Eukaryota > Metazoa > Arthropoda > Collembola > Entomobryomorpha > Paronellidae > Callyntrura > Callyntrura guangdongensis. The sequence continues at coordinate 4,448 of JAHZNB010000795.1, read as the reverse complement.
ATCATATTCGTCTAGCTGAAAGAGAAAAAATACGGATTCCGTCAGTGTTGGCAGCATATTGATAACCGCGTGATAAGTTGTTATGACAGTCAACTATAATGATAATAAATCAAATCCCATAATTGCCACAATGGATGTCTAAAATTTAAACTCTGTAAACCGAAAATACCTACGTAAATCGTAGTATTATATTCGCCTAATTCGCCACCTGTTGCAAGTA
>JAHZNB010000794.1:0-16356 GCA_027744295.1 Callyntrura guangdongensis | reverse complement strand
TTGATATCGACCATGTTCGATATCACTACACATCATAATCTTCTTCAGAATCATCACGTCATTATGTAAAGTTTTTACATCTTTAGCCAACGTTTTACGTATGTATATATACCTAAACCTCCTAACCAGAAATCTTTGCATCTGCCCGCAGCAGCCCAGAAAAGAAAGTTAGAGTAGCAGAGATGTTATAGGTAATAATATGTATTCTCGGTACTTATCACTCCAACAATCATGCTTCTCGCGTGATATTTTCTTTCTCAGCCGGCCTAATAACAACTTTCATTTACTTTAATAATTTGAACAGATACTCTTTTTAAATAAAAAACGGGGAATAGTAACAAAGGCTTGTTGTGGCACTGGTTCTGTGAAAGGACGTGGAATTTGTTTTTCTTCACAAGGCCATAATAAACAGTTTCCTACTACATAATATACCCACAATGTTCCTAATATCTGATAACTTTTGGAAATATTTTTTTCACAAGACAATCATTATCACAATTCCCAACATGCTCTATTGTCCAACTAAATCTTCCTTTTTTTGAGGATGTCCTTGTTGTTTGCTCTGGTAATCAAACAGCAGCAGAAGATATGGGGATATTCATAGAAATCGAAATTGTCTTTTTTCAATAGCCCAAGAAAAAAATGCCACCAAAATTAACAGTTACATACGAAATCAACAAAGGAATGAAACTTTTCAACATACGGCGAAACCAAAAAAGGGTTGAGTACACAAATCCTTACAAATGTATACCTATGCATATGTGGTCGTGTAGGAAGTATCAAAAAAAGTTTTATTTCGTTACAATAAACCCTTTATCGTATTATTCCACGAGGATATGCCAATAATACCAAAAAGTAATACATGTTTGTAAAGAAAACGTATCACTTTTCCAATTCATTCGTCTGAACAGAAATGGCCTGGACAAAAATCCTTACAAACTTACAAGATGTGTTGTTGTCTCTCTCTCTCTCTCTTTCTACTTGTGCTGAACGAACACGCACTACACACAAACAAATGTGGTATTCGTAAGTTGCATATACAGAATTACTTATAAGCGTTATCTACTCACTGACAAGTTTACTTTGGGGCTATTGTATCCAAAAGAAGGAAGCCGATCTGCTCGCTGTTCTTGTACCATCTTTCATGTCGGTTTTGTTTACCCTTGAGCCGGCCACCGTATTATCCCCATTGAAAAAAGGGACTTTTGCCGGAGAACATTGTTAACACAACAGGCTTTAGGTTGCGTGTGTACCATAGTTGTACGAGTATCATCATAGCGAGCGAGTGACTGTAAACCGTAATATTTTTGTGTACAGAAGAGATCAGGGCAGAATAAGTACCTTGGTATGAACGATGGAGAAGAAAGGGGTTACTGGCAATTGTAACTTTTTTTTCTCTCTCGTGTTTACATTCGTGTCACTCCTCGGACTCCCGTTTTCTTTGTGATCCAGATTATGGTTTAGATCGATGCACACTAGGGTGTGTTGGACCCATCGACTCCAAATTCTTTACACACATCCTCATTCAAATGTTGATATTGTTGCAGGTAGTGATTGCAGACTGCTTTGGAAATTGGAGAATATCATTGCAACCAGTTTGTCTCAAACTATTTCTTTCGTTTTTCTCCCTGCTTTGAACTGGCTTTTTGAATGAAGAGCTATCGTTAGCAAACCATACGTACAGCGATAGATTTCGTTGTAAAAAGTATCTAACCCCGTTATCCAGGCANAAACTATTTCTTTCGTTTTTCTCCTTGCTTTGAACTGGCTTTTTGAATGAAGAGCTATCGTTAGCAAACCATACGTACAGCGATAGATTTCGTTGTAAAAAGTATCTAACCCCGTTATCCAGGCAGGATTTAGATCCCTACTTTTTACCAATTTTTTTATTTCCTCGGGTATTATTTATAAATTATATGGTTGACTGGATAAAGTATACAACTGCAGCAGTCTGCTTATTTTAAAAAGAAAAAGAGACTTTGATAAAAAGTAAAAAAAGAATCTGTGGTGGTGGTCGTCCTGGTCCAATTTGATAAACAAACAATTACCCCTAAATTAAATACATTTTCGAATCGATGAGACGGATAATAATAGCTGCTGTACATATAAAGCATATATTTTAATACGATTTAATGTTTGTTTGGTTTGTCCATTCAAGATGATTTAAAGGTTTGCGGTTAAGCTCTATAAATAGTGCGGTATGACTAACAAGATTAACGTAAACTAGGTAGATATTAATTTTATAGTGATAGAAAAGGGGGGATAAATAAAGAGTGTATAATTTTTGAGGGACCACCATCACCGCCAGCTTGCTGACGAGATTGTGGTATCAGTTTAGAGAATCATTTGCGGAGGATTGCGTGACATAATTTAAAACAAATAGACAAGCTGTTCCTGGATGATATAGGCATTTTGGATTCTTAATATCAGCTTGCTGACGAGATTGTGGTATCAGTTTAGAGAATCATTTGCGGAGGATTGCGTGACATAATTTAAAACAAATAGACAAGCTGTTCCTGGATGATATAGGCATTTTGGATTCTTAAAAAAAACTTTTCTCGAAAGAGGAGAACGAACAGTACAGTAATTAATGTCCTTAAACAAAAGTAAATGAGCCTTATAATTTGTAGCACACATCCAATTAAAACCCACTTTATTATCCGAATCTACCATAATGCGTATTTAATTTACTGCTGTACGATTTATCCATCCCCAAAATTAGTTGAAAAATCCGAAAATAAGACGACAGATGGACCAAAACTAAATAGACAATCAATGATATGCATTAATGTGTCCGAATAAGTGGCTACCTCTCACACATTTACAAATAATATAAGAACATTTTTGTGGAAAATACAATTTGGAAATTTTGATACATGTTTGTCTGGCTCCATCCTTTCCGAAAAAATAGCGTAATTTCTTGCTCTACTCATGCAAAAAACTCATCATATCCAGGTGGTCTGACGAATTAGGCGGATTTTTTTTGTGAATGGAAAAAGGTTTGAATGAATCAAAAAATGGGTTACGTTTTTTTTCCATTTTTCTTGCCATAACTATATGACTTTTACTATTACTACTCCATTACACTGTCTGCAAAAAAGTAAGGAAAATAGGTGCTAATTTGTGAAAAATAAAACCCAAATGCTGAATATGTGTTCAAAAGATGACGAAATTTTTACATTCTAAGTAATTGCCAAACTGCCGGCAATTATTGATTGTGTGTTTCTTTTCTGTATTACGTGTACAGATATAATTTGGATGATGTGAAAGGATCATAAGTTGTATCCTCCACCAAATTCAACTTTTTTTGCTGATGTATTTTTATTATTTTTTCTCCCTGGTTTTTTTCTACACTCTTGCCACTACTACTATTACGCTTGTCTCGTGACGAGTTTTGGTAAAAGCGGCATAATGAAAGGGTAAAAACAATAGTGTAAATGTGTAATAAAAAGTTTGACCTTTCATTGGAAGTGGTTATAAGATGAATACCTACAAGACGGACGGGTACGAAGAACATGACTTTATTTTTTTTTGGATTTCATGAAACCGCCATATCATGACTTTCATATCGTATTGCAAAGAGCGGAGAGAGGGGGTAGCGAGAGAGAAAACTTTTTTGTCTTTTTTTCCTATATGGTCGACAGTGTGTGTAGTTAGGGTATATATATTGGTGGTTGTTTTTTGGTATGTTCGCTTTTTTTTCTTTGTAGTAATTTGGCTGTTTGTTACTAACGTTTGTTGGTAGTGTGGTGACATTGCGTGATCAATATAAAACTCATCGCATCGTGGGTTAAGGACAGGTGCTAATAGTTTTTGGGAGGTCTGTTATTACATCTTTTTAAAAATGCCTTTAGCTCACAACATTATCTCTCTGCGCTACAAACAGGCTTACACACAAGTAGCAAATCAAACTGCCTTTTACAGACAGTAGCGCTATCGCAGTATACAAGTTTTTTGCCACAGAGCGCATGTATATAGAACAAGAGAATGCAACGTGAACATGAGGAGATGCTGATAATAATGACGATGATTTTCTATCATATAAAGAAATAAAATTGTATAATCTAGCCGTCTCTGAGTTGTCTTGTTCACTTATTCGTTTGTTTCAAGTGAAGAAAGCATTATTGATGATCAGCTAGAAAGGTTGCTACTACTTATATTACATTACTGCGGCATACATACTTATTGTTACATGTTGTCGAGCTGGTTCGTTCGTGAAGAAAAGAGGATACCTAAGCATATACAACTCTTATGCAGTAGCCGAAAAAAAATAATGTTGAATGTCATCATTATTTGATGACCGGTGAATTGTGATCTTTTCCCATCGTCAGCCTCACTCAACGACTCAACAACAGTAGCTGTGAGACCAACACTATTAAAAAAATCCATCCAGCTGCTCTTCTTATTATGTCTATCTAACTATTCTAACTACGACGTGGATAATTCTCATACCTGGATACAACCAGCCCAGGGAGCTGAGCAGCGCAGCTTGAAATTCAAGATTCATTAACGATCATTTCTTTTCTGTTTTGGCACGACAGCAAACATGACGGTGGTAATGGGGAACTCACAAGGACTACAAGACTAGATCATCATCAATACGCTCCTATGTGTCCTCAAAGTCAATTTCAATGTGAAGCTAGTTAATAATTTTGAAAGCAGAGAGACAGGAGGGACAACAAAATGGTTCATTTGAAACTATGGTCGGGGAAATAAGAAGAGCAGTCAACGTCTGTCGTTTGAAGAGCATCGGGTATACCTTTCGTGAACACGGACATGGAAAAAATGCATTTTTGCTCGTCAATGTCGTATTTTTATGATTCATATAGAAAAACACAAAAGAAAGAAGTAGTACATATAGGTAGAGAAGTGGTCCGGTCGCCAGTCCTAATTACGTTTTTACGAGGCGGCCAGTGCTAAAGTGACAAACACGCTTGTTTGCAGTGGCGTTGAGATGATGACCACGATGATCGCATGCGATACGATCCATTTTTTTCGGTTAAAAACAATGATCATCTAACAACATGTTGCCCTGTTCCTGGTCTAGTTTTTATCATACGTAGTCATGTTGCATTCATTTTTTTCTGATTATAGCAGACTGCAGCGGATAAACTGATATTACGTAATATACCTTTTTTTAATGAATATCAAGTGGAATAAAGCAGCAGGGTGTATGTTATTTTAGTGCTACTTTATTCGCAATATGCCTTCAAGAAAAAAATATATTATAAAGGAAACATTGAAACATCTTATTAGCGACAGTTGGCAGATTTTTTCTTCTCTCTTTCTATATAGATTTGAGTGGTTTTTTTTTTCGGCAGGTGTTGTGATTGTTACAGACAGACATGGCACTTATGTTGATGATTATGATGGGGTGCGCTGAGAGCAGACTATTTAAGTAGGCGCAAAAAAATATGATTACCCTATCGTTGTACCGCACAGCAGCGTGCAGTCGTCCTCGCTGTCGTCGTTTGCGCAAACTATTAAATATTTTATGCTATTTTGTTTCTATCACTCACCGACGACGGCTCACCATTACACTACACCCGTGTGTGTGATGCTGCTCTCTATAATAATAAAAAGAAAATGTATTTTTATTGCTCACCCATTTCAGCTGGACAAAATTGAAGGAATATGAAATGGCATGATAACTGGTGCGTGCATTTGAGAAAAAATCGTAACGATGATGCGTGTTTGCACTTTTGCATGCAAAAAATGTGGATGGATGCAACTGCGACTGGTTTTTATTTTATTTTAGTGAACCCGTCCGTCTCTTTGGCACGGAATGAATTTAAATACATATACATAGTAATCAACCATTTCCACACTCTGTAGTTAGGGCATATGCAGGTGGAAACGGAAAACTGTAAACAATTTTGTTAAATTGTTGATGATGAAACTGCTACTACTGCCATTGTTGAGTGTATAATAATGTTGGTGGTTGGGTGTTTGGCTATCTCTATTTCTATAAAGACATGAGATAAGATAATGGACTGTTGGAGATTCGCAAATTGTCAAGTTTTTCCCCGAGGCTTTTCTATTAGGGCACCTGGTAAAATGAATAAAGACGAAAAGATAAACTTGAATAATAACACGTTTTATTCTGTTCGCTGTAAATAGGGATTCTAAAGTTGATGGTAGTAGGGTGAAAATGTGTTATACTTTCAAGTTTTAAGTATCATTATTATTAAGAAAGGAAATTGTTATTATTTTCGTGAACTCTTTTTGCTCTTCAAAATACACCAGCATCTAACATCCAGCGCCGTTTGTTGCTTTGTATATTGGAATGATCATTATTTAATACCATGAGCTTTTCCTTCCATCTCATCAGTCCAGTCCAGTTCACGCGATGATGTTGTTGCTGACCAAAGGAGCAGGATGATGATGATGTGAGTTTTCACGACGAGACGTTACATGCAACATGCAAATCCTGCGGTAGTTTAGTATTATGCAACATTTCTGCCTGCCAAAAGTACCTATTTTAATGATCAATTTCAAGAAGAATGTGACCAGAAATTAGGCGGCCTTGAAATGGAATATATAACTGATTTAAGTTGGTTTGATGAGTGAGAAAACACCTTTTGATGTTGGAGTTGTGGTTTTGTTGCATTTTATGCAAATTAGGTAGATTGGATTACCCTGATTACCCGGAGAGGTAATACGTTGTAAATATGGTAGTAACCCCATGGTAACTTTTTAATTTATAGCTGTAATTAATAGTTGTGAAACCAGAAAAACCTCAATTTAAGCTATATTGACCAAATATTGACTATATTGGTAATTAATTCTAGATTAATTTCCAGAAAAAAACCGATTCTTTTGGATTCGATTATTGAATAAAAGGTAATAAGTGAAACCAAAACGTTTTTATCGGAGCCGCTGTAATTTGTACAAAAGATAATCAAAAATGATCAAGCAACTTTTGAACTTGTTCGTCCTGCTTGGTGTTATCGCGCTGACTTTTGGCCAGCAGAGGTTTGCGAAAAAAGGAGAGAACTACCATGCCAAAGTGGCCATACATCGCGAGCGACCTTACCCTCTGCCTTTAACGAACAGAATAAACCACAGTCGGTTCGGGTATAATTATTATCAAGAGGGACCGTGGAGGCAGGGTGACCGCATTACGAAGGACGAAGTTGCTCAAAATTTTGCTCAGGTTTAATTACATTTCAAATTCTGATAAAAAATTCCACTAACAAGAAAGTAAATGCTTCGCAAATTGAATCTATTTCACGTATTTGTGGACAGGCACTGCTATCTCGCAGGAAGCCTGCAGCAGAGATTGAAAAGGAACGACGAAAAGACAACCAGGAGAAGCTCCGTCAGTATACCCTGTACCAAGCAAAATTGGCCAAGGTGAGAAACTGAATTTTAATGACTGGTTGATCTTTATCTCTGTTTTTTTTGGAAATGATTAAAATAAACACTGGTTTCTGTGCAGGAAGCGTCTGAACGTCCACGCCATTCACCTCAACGTGCTGGAATCATGAAAAAAAGGAAGCGTTAAATCCAAAACTGCAATACAGAAACCAACAACCTCATCTCCATATTTTGCAGTAGTACGCAACAACCTTCGTCACTTGAACTTGCTGTCCTCGTCATCTAATGAATTGTCCAGGGTATTATCCATATATGATAAAGTGGCAGAATCACACTGTCACAAAATAATAGTATCTTCTAAGCAGTTAAACAGATAAGGCATACTTTGTACATCATACTACACATTTGTAAAAGTTTCCTGAATATTAATGTCTTTTAATTTGGTACATACAATTTTAAATAAAATTACATAAAAATTTTGGTAAATAGATTCATTACAAAATGTAAACGTATAATTTATGCCATCATAAGGCTCCATTATATCGTCAACTGTGGAGATAAAATAAAAAAGAAAGTTCCATCAAAGCATTTCCAATTCCAGCATACCATTCCAATAACAAGCTACATTTAGAGATCAATTGTTGCTGCTGCTGCTTCTCAATCCAGTTCATTCAACTAACCTAAATGATCTTTACTACTACAATTACTATGTGTATCTTGTAAATGGCTTCAAACATGTTCAATTTCGTTTCGTCACATTAAAACAATTTTATTATTAGATTAAGTGCATCCTGCTCTGCTCACCTTTCGTACGTTACAACAGCAATAGAAGAGCATTTTGTTTGTTGCTCTAATAAATGTAACTTTTAGCTTGTGCCTTGATTGTCAAACAAGTCCCTTAAGGAACCAGATGTGTATATGTACTAACATATACAGTACAACAGTCCGTCATTTTAGTATTTTTTTGATATATCAGGTTTGTTCTGATGAAAGCATAAGAACGCATGTAATAAAACTAGCGAAATACCGTTTTCCCAAGAGTGATGATTATTGTGGCGGTAATAAAATTAAGCCGATAATGACACATGTGCATACGTACATAGGTATGTATGTAGGTGTGTATAATTGTAAAGAAAATTCACCGAGAGAGCTACAGACAAAACTACGTATTACGATGCCTTTAGCTGTTCAATAAAAGTTAAATTTCCTTGTCGTTGAGTTGTTATGTGCGAGCACAAAAGGGAACAAAACTTGTTTCTTCTATTGATCCCTACAAGTCAACAACACCCTACAGAATTGTTTGAATGAATAATGGATAATAGGTGCAGCGCTAGCGCTAATACTTTTTACTTTCAACTATATTGCTATAGTAGACGTGTAGGAATGATGACTTTTTCTTTGGAGGAACAGCAAAGAAACAGGAACTGCAGCCGGGTACACGAGTTTTGTGCTTCTCTTTTGAGAATATTTATATACCTATATGTATCGCTATTGAAAGATACTTTGAAAGTAAGCAAGATTGATGAGTTTGGAAGGAACCACTTGTAAACAGCTTAGTCAAAATATTATTGAGATTATGCCGAAAATGTGCTAACACAATGCCCTACTGGGACAATATTAATTGTTTAAAGGACAGCAGTAGCAGCAATTGTGACTTTTATTTTATTCAAGAACAGAGAAGAGCACGCGTTTACATTTGACATTGTTTTTGTTATCACTCTGGACGCACATTTATTACTCTAGCTTTGGGGCTGGGAGAGAGAAGAGAACATATTTAGACTTGTAAAGTGCAACGTTTTCCTTTAAGTTGACATAATGGGTACACGTATGTATACCAACAAGGTACACCATTTTAACAGGCTTTTCTAGCGGACACCGATTCTGAAGCAATTAGGAACAGAATCGGTAACACTTTATGAAATATTTATGATTTTATTACTCTCTGGCCATTTATTTAACTAAATTCGGAGAAAATCCTACAAGCTTATTTTATTTTAAACAGCTTTAGTTTTAATAGGGAGGCAAAAGTACACGGATTTTCTCTCGTACATTTATCGATTTAACAAGATTAATGCACTCTTATGTAAACTTTGACAGTGCATATCTTAACAAAAGGTTTTATTGGTGAGAAGTCTCACTATCATTAAGGTATTAGATTGTTCAAGGTATTGATGGGATTGTGTGCTACTTGTTATCAACACGATTAAAGCCGGAATTTGTTGGTGATTGTATATCTACAAGATACTGCAATTTTGACAAAACTTTATGATTGAGAATGAAGAACGCATTCTCTCTATCGGTTTATTTGGAAAACTTCAGGTTGTCCATAACCCGAATTGAGTCGTGCCGAGCATTTAATTATAGCCGCATGCTCTACAAAGGAATTTTTACGAGTAGAAATTGTTTAAACTGATCATTAACCAGATTATTTACAGTTTGGTTGGATTGGGCCAAAGGTCATAAAAGATAACCAAAGAAATGAATAAATTCTTCAAGTTTGATGCCTGTCCTCTAAGCACAGCGCAAGCACAAATTCTATTTCAATGAGAGAAACTTTCTTCTAAAGTATGCCGTTTGCCGTGTGCTTTAATTTAAAATAAAAAAACTCAAGTACTACATACGCGAATACCAGTTTGAGCTCGACATATTCTCCCATAAAACTGGCAAGGTGAAAATTATGATTTCAATTTGGAAATAACTCTGCTCACCTTGTAAGTCAACCTTACTTGCAAGCAACGATGATACAAATAATATTATCACGTTTAATATATTTACTATCGTGTTTTAGGAGGAGCACATCATAACTATCGTGTACAAATAGCAGAGAATAAGATAAAAATAAAGGATGGAGAGTCGGTCCACTCTCTTGTGAAGTTTTATTTACCCCATGGAGAGAAGATTACTGGATTCGACACACCCAAAGGAGAAAGAATAGATCTGTATTTTACGAGTACGCAACACAGAAGTTATACAATGGTTTTAAGCTTCACACTCATACATACACTTACCTTTAACAGCATAAACGTACGTTTACTCCCATTACGTTTTTATGTAACTTATGTCTCGCTGCTGCTACTATTTTCAATTTCCGATGCCAGAGTATTGCTTCGCATTCTTTATGAACACGACTGCATTTTTTATTTTATTTTATGTATTGACCGCACATATAGGCAGTCATACCTGTGTAGTCACAGTCAGTCTCCATTTTTAAAGGGTGTACCGCACATCCTTTTCGGTTCAAAGGCATGGTTGATAGTAGTGTTCGTCACTGTATATATATGAAATTATTCGAGTGCCGCTACAAGAGGCACAGTGATACTGTGGTGTATGCTGCATTTTGTGGAGGAACCAAAAGTTTGAATGTCTGCAGTGACAACGAGTATGGACATTGCAACGAATCCAGTACAATGGATCCTCACTGGGTAACAAACCATAAACGACGGAGGAAAAAAACGATGAATGATCATCATTGACTCATTATGACTTTTACTGAATGCACATAGGTAGCTTTACTTTGTTATTCATTTAAAAAGGAGTTATGCAATACAGCGTATCTGTACACTTTATTTGCTGCTGGTTGCATGTCTCCGGTGTAGCAGCCATGCTTCACAGTACGTACCTGTATGTACTACTATACCATCAAGTGATAAAATGTGTGGCCATTTTGATACAAATAATACAGACACAACAACAAACAACCCCGGTATAATGCTTATTTTATCGCAAGAAAAAGAAAGGTGTGTTTGTGTGCATCCGTCAACTGTCCACGTTGCATTGAACATTACACGGGTTGTTCTCCACTACTGGTTCTGTTGAATTGACTCTTTCTCTCTGTGACAGTTTGTACTTGGCTGTCCTTACTAATGCCAGTGTGCGTATCTAATAATAGGCCACGACGACGACCGTAGACCGTAGTAGTCTAGCTAGCTATTTAGAAGAGGAAAAAACTACCCGTTTCGTGTCACAATCCCCATTCCCAAAACAGAATGACGAAGAGAAGGGGTTGAATGAAACACTGTTACAGCTATGCTGTTATTTTAGGTTGGGGTCTATTCATCAGTATCATTGGCAAAGGGGTGGTTTACGTTTTCTTGTTTGTATGCCGATATTCTTCCCTTTGAATAATCTCTCGAGAGGGTAAAAACTTTACCATTTATAATCTTAGTTCCACTAGAAATTGCTGCTGTTTTATAGAGAGTGCTACACTTGCCACTTATGTTTAATATTTTCCAAAAGGCAGCAGCAGCAGTAGCGGTGGCAAGTTGTTTTTTATAGATCTTTTTTGGGGATGTGTTATGTATGTCTGATGCATATTAAAGCGTGCAATTTTCCGACAGCTTACAAAACATGGCTGAGTGGCTTCTTCTTTTTTAATAATGTGAACAGAGAAGGATGAGAAGGACGGCAAGGATGCTGCTGCTGCGGATACTACTACTACACAATACGTTCCCAGATAGTAAACATTACAGTGTAGACAATACCGAAATGGTTGACGTTTTTGGCCACTATGAATATTTCATCCCCTTTTCAGAAAAGATTCATTCTTTGATTCCTTCTTTACAACTTTTGTGGCGGCGCGTATACGTACATCCCCGAAATTTTCGGCTTAAATTGTAGTACACCCATTTATTCCCCATATATCCTCTCCTCTTTGCTATCTCTCGCCCGTTTTTTGAAACAAGATTGGATTGGGAGGATATTATGTATTTACGTGATAAATAAGTTTCTGGCTTATGAAGCTCGTTCAGACTTGACTTCATTTTCTCAATCGTTTCCTCCCCCTCAAAATGTATAAATGACGAAGTGAATGAGAATGAGAGAGGCGAGCGAGAGAAAATGAGTTTGGTTGTTGTTGTGGGGGGTTGGTTACTGTTGACTGGAGTAAATGTACAAGAAAACAAGCAGTATCGAATGCCGCAGTTGTGATATTGTAGACGGACGATACAGAAAACGATTTTCTACCACAGTGGAAAACTAAAACGGCGGATGTTTCCGATTTTCTGATTATGATAACTTTTCCAGAGCGCTATTTTTATTCATGTATAACAAAATGGAAAATATCTCAAGTTCAGATCTTTTTCCGTCTCTGTTGTTGCGGCTTTGTTCTCTCTCCCTGGCATTGTTTAATATTCTTTTTGGAGGATTGAATGATAATTTCATCTCGAATTTCACGCGTGCAGGCGGATGTAACGTGGAAATTTGATGGCGATTCATATGCATATACAACATAATACGTCTGATAATGATGATCAGTCGGATTTTATCCTTTGTGAAAATTAAACCTTCCGACGCGACGACAACAACAACGACGACATTAACAACCACGCAAAACACAGTCAACAGTAGTTGAAAGTCGTCGTCAAAAGCAAGAAAGTTGCATTTAAACAAGTATTCGTTGTAGTTTCGGTAGTGAGGGAGAAAACCTACAAAATTTTCATCGTCTAATAACATTTTTGTTAAAATGGATGCAGCGATTGTCTTGTGATATTCGAGCTCAGAACATGGGGAGCACATCAGCAGCAGAGCTATAGGGATCGCAAGTCTATTTATGGTAAACGGACTCATAATTTACTCTGATTTCTATCCATTAATAGCTGTAAAGTACAACTGCCGCCGTTGTTGATCCCTTTACATGTTTCCACATTAATGGCTCCTTAAACTCTCTCCGTGTCTCGTACACAACTTGGCTCAACGGTCTAACGTTTTGACAAAAAAAAGAAGGAAGGACGACGGAGAAGATGAGAAAGAGAAAGAGGCAGCAGCAGTAGTACAGCAGCAAGTGAGAAGAGTGAGTGAAGTCGTGCAGCCTATTTCTACTTAAGGTAAAAAGGTAATTACACATGCTCATGTGATGATTATTATTTAAATAGCCTCTTCCCCAGTAAATATCCATTTATTTCGTTTTTTTGTGTGTGTTCGGATTGAACATTAGTGTAAGGTAAAAAGGTAATTAGTAATTACACATGCTCATGTGATGATTATTATTTAAATAGCCTCTTCCCCAGTAAATATCCATTTATTTCGTTTTTTTGTGTGTGTTCGGATTGAACATTAGTGCAGCGAGGGTACATGAATACATTAAAACTGCTCAAAGAGGAAAGGGGATGATGCGCGGAGATGAAGAGGAGGAGGAGGAGAGGGAGCGATGTGTGTGTCAGCGTTTAACTTGGTAGTAAAATAATCTTGAAATCTGCTGAGGCAGAGTGAAGAGAGTAAAATGATAAAATTGTAAGCAGTGACTTATTTAGGATAAACACATCTTCACGCACAGCAGTAGTGTGTGTGTGGGTCATAAGCGATGTGTGTGTCAGCGTTTAACTTGGTAGTAAAATAATCTTGAAATCTGCTGAGGCAGAGTGAAGAGAGTAAAATGATAAAATTGTAATTGTAAGCAGGGACTTATTTAGGATAAACACATCTTCACGCACAGCAGTAGTGTGTGTGTGGGTCATTATAGTAAAACAGAGAGAAACGAAATGAAAGCAAATTAGTTCACTTGATGATCATGATCATCATGTGATGCTGCTTGACTTTTGCTGGTGTACAACAACACAGAAGAACACATGGCAGTTTGGTTGAGCCAAAATAACAAATGTAAACGGACCTACAAGAATAGAAAAGGGAAAAAAAGTTTCTAAATGATGGCCACGACTTGAGAAAGAAAGAGTGAAGAGGAGAGTGGCTCTTCAGAAGCTACATGACTGACGGACATATTATGCTACTTTGATTTTATTATTCCTGTATTTATCAGTATATTGCGCTTAATAAGCAAATAATGTTCTTTCAAGTACGCATTTAAGCACAACCTGAACACGTCACGTTTCTATAACCGTCATAATATACTACACTGCGATTCGTCGTTGAACCTAAAAAAGATGAAGTTTTCACTTGATGTTATTTTTTTTCGAGCAGGTGACTGAAGGAAATCGTGCATGTCTATCGCAGAAACCGTCATCATGAATCAAAATGGTGGTTGGAGGTATGATAGTGATGGTGGAGCGTGTACACTGCTGTGTGGAGGATCAAGTACAGTAGTGGTGGCTCAAGTTGATGTGATGGTGGTTGTGGTGGTGGCAAAAATGCCAGGTAAATAGATCATACAATGTGACTGTTTTGTGACTCACCCGCAGAGTCACCAAAATGAGGGACCACCTTGTCATGTATTAAAGCGAATCGGATGTGAAGTGCAACCCTACCGAGAAGTCTATCTTCTGTATAGAAAAAACTTTAATGGGGTGTGTGAGTGACGATGATAATAATAATGGTACACTCTACGTGTGTATATAATATATAAAAATCTGCTGCACCAACACATCCATCCATCCAACACCAAATACAAATAAATATTTACGTACAGTTTGTTGTATGTCGTTTTCAATCCGGTGTGGAAATGAAAATGGTAAACTTCATGTGAGACCGCGCTAATGAAAAAACAGAGCTGCATTCAAAAAATGTAGAACAATATGCTTGCGGGGGAGAGAGAAAATGTATAGGAAGATGACGGAGACGAATTGTGGAGTCTTTTTTATTGAAAGGAAAAAAAGTCGTGTTTTTAGTAGCCCCAGCAGAATGTTGGTGCCAGGGAGTGCTCCTGTTACACACACCCAATACACTAGACAAAAACACCGCAGAATATTTTTCTGTAAAACGGCAACCTGTCGTACGTAATACAAGGCCACATAGGAGTCATCATGCAAACAATCAATAAATAAAGGGATTGACCCAAGTATTTTTTTCTTGTTTTGGATTCCGTACAAAATCAATTAACTATTAAGAAACGAGTGTCAGTTGCAAAGATTTTCCAATTAAAAATTAAATGATTGGTATCGACACCAGCCATCATAATACTTATACAGGCCATATTCTTAATTAAACGGTGTACCTTTCCAATAATAATTATACCAATTTAATTTGATGCATCATGTGATATAATTACTACTTATAGCTGCAAACTCGGCCATATTTGCGCTCCATGTGTGCCTGATTAACTCCCTGGGCTTGTACATTTACGTGCGTTGCGATTACGGCGATGATGCTCTTTAAGAAAATCAAAACGTTGAGCAAAAGAAACATGGTCAAACATGCTTTCTTTTTTCTCTCTCTCCCGTCCCAGCGTTTGATTATGACCATCTGTTTATGAAATTAGTTTTTCAACCATTTTTTTTCGTTTGCAAACACGTACAGCAATAAAGATCATAAAACAAGTATATAAAGAGTCATTATCATTTTTTATCTCTCGCTCTCTCTCTCTCTCTGTCTTTATTCCAACTTTATTTTCTACTTTGCCCATACTTTGTATTTTCCCAACAGACTGTGCGATTGAACATTCCAAAGGTACCAGCCAAGATGTTATTTGCATACCACGCTCATCTTCATAATTATTCATTAGCACCTTCAACAACAGCCAGATAAAAAGAAACAGATGAGAAGTTTAGTCATTCATGATGATGATGATGGTGAACCCGACCGAAGTTAGTCTGCTTTCAGCTACCTACTTACCCAACAATTGCTATTTACCACCAGTAAAAAGAAAAAAAGTTGTTGTTGTTCTTTTCTGCGTCTGCTTGTACGAGTAGTAAATGTGAGTGTGCGAGCAAAGCAGTGTGCGTGTAATTTTTCTGTTAAATATTCAATTTACCATGCTTTTCAGCCTCGCCTTTTGTTCTACTGTTCATGGCAATAACAAACACAAAAGTTGACTTGCGTGTAGGTAGTAGCTCTTTTTTCACAATGACAGTCTGTTAAGTATGTATACATTTATGTGGCGTTTGTTCGTTTCTTCCTTCAAAAATGTAGACATTCTAATCTCTGCTGCTGCTCCTGTTAAAAGAGATGCTGATGATGATGATGTTGGCGATACCAAGAATTTCTCTTTTTTTCTGTTTACTTATTTTACACTTAAAAAGGGTAAAGGAAACAGGCAAATTTCATCTGAATAATAAATATGTACTTAATAATGCGCAAATGTCAGGTCAACATTTCTCGTGTTTATCTGTCAGAAGGCACATTTTTTATTCTAGCACCACCACCGCCGCC
>JAHZNB010000793.1:0-13448 GCA_027744295.1 Callyntrura guangdongensis | reverse complement strand
TTTTTTTTCAGTAGTTGTTATACAACAAGACAATCAACATTATCACCGTCATTATTGTCATTATAATATCATCATATTATCAGCAGCAGCAACTGCTGTTGATTCGCTGTTATATATTTCCTCTCGCAGTTGTTGTCAGAAAGATGGTTGTTTTTTCTTGAAAAAGGCACCGCGCAGCTATTTGCACACCAGCAGGAGTTAACTTTATCACCATCTTTTAATCGCCTCCTTTTATCGCAGTTTTGTTCTTTGAAATTTTTGAAGGAAAAAAGTAATATCTTTGAGAACTTGTTTCGTGCACAGTGCACACCATACCACTGATTTGAAACGTCGTCAACTCTTCTGTACTTACACACGTAACGGGTTAACTTATCATCATCATCATCGACATCACATCAAATTTAAATTTTACTGAGGCACACGGTTAGTTTGAGTCTTTCATGGGCACCGCGGCGGTAGTGTTGTTTGTCTGTCACTAGTTTAGGGTAGGAGAGGCTCCGTGATGAAAAGGGCTTCTTTAATTGTCAACAATTTCTTGTAAGCAAACGATTTATTTTATTTTAGAAAATAATGCTCTTTCTCTCCTTTTTATCTGGTACGGTAGGTTAGGCTTTTGTTCATGTACATAACCTTATGGACGGATACTAATACAATCTCTGTTGATGTGTTGCATGGTTTGTGTTTTGTGTACCGATAAACATCTCCTTTTTATCTGGTACGGTAGGTTAGGCTTTTGTTCATGTACATAACCTTATGGACGGATACTAATACAATCTCTGTTGATGTGTTGCATGGTTTGTGTTTTGTGCACCGATAAACAAAACAATCATCTAAATGGCATTTGACAACGTTATTTCGATGATCGCTGTTGTTGACATGCATGAAACAAGGAGATAGATGTACACGTTCTGGCTCGCTACACAAACTGTGACGTACTAGAATCAAAATGTGAATCAATTTCGTCTCTATTTAGGTTGCTTGAAAAAATTTAACTCTTTTTATCCTAGTCTTGTCATTTTGTAGTAAACAAATGTTATACAGGCATGTAAGTATGTTGAGTTTGTTGAGTTTCTGAAAGCGCTTTCGATGAAAGTGCTGGTGGTGGTGAAACGCTGTAAACCCGTTAGAAAATAAGGCACATCGAGTCTCTCTTGGGTCAAGTACAGTTTTTAATGAGAATTTAACTAGATAATTATTATTATAGGCTCATGCCACTATGCCACCCTGTGTGAATTTATATAAGATATCTTCATAAAAAGGCTGTAAAATCTCTCCTTTCGCTACGCTGGTGATGATGATGGTGTATTCGATTTCGATCCGCTTCAGTTGTATTGAATTTCACTTTAGCAGGAATTTATTTTTTGTCTTGAATTGTTCATCCAACGCAGTTTTTTTTATCATAATGACAACAGTGCACAGAAGAGCAGCGTTGGTGATCTTGTTTCTACACTGATACCTTTGCTCGGCTCTGCTGTTTTGTCACATTTGTGTTTGTGTCCTGTGTTCCACATGTGCAAATGTCAACTTTTATTATCTTTCCTTGTCAATCGATTTCTTGAACAGATGTCATTAAAAGCGACGCAGCGTCAACCTGAATCTGACTATTTTATGGGGATTTGTAAGGCATTTATCATGCAGCTCATTATTATAATTACTTCTTATCTTTTCATCTCATGTCCTTTGCAAACCCCAGAAATCATCCTTGGCGCAGTATCCTTGGCGTGGCAAGCTTTCAGGTTCTTTTACACTTCTCGCTTGTTGAACTTTTACCGTAACTCTGCAACTGCGCCCTCCACTATCGAGTTTGACTGTTCTGAGTTGTGACGAGGTATCGAAAATCGCAATTTCTTGTCTTTTTCCTTTAAGACGTCAATAAAAAGTATTTATGGATTTACGACCTGACCTTACAACAACAACCAGTACATCAAAACGGTTGAGCTATAAAGTTGAGTTCCTGCTTGGCTTTGTTGTTGCTTCTCGCATCAAGAGGTCTAACGCGACACCGTAACAAATTAATAATAAAAAATACAAGTGTGTAGAGTGTAGGCTCTCGATCTAATTTCTATCAAGATTCAAATCAAGTCACACTTATTAGCGTTGACGATTTTCACTGTTTAACAAATTTGTACGAAAGGCAACTATTCAAGTTTAGGCCCATACAATATCATAACTTTTCTTATCATCCGAGATAGCAATCATTATTTGTACCCTTCATTATACCTTTCAAGATAACAATGAAACTTTACTTTTTATGTCAACATTGCATTTTACGACAAATTCAAATCTTCGCCATCCATTAACAATGTCGAAGAAAAAGACACTTAAAACACAGCACAACGGCGCAAGGCACAAACATTACTGATCAATTTTTATTGGATCCACTATCCACTTCACAACGACAACACAATAATGGCTCCTCCTCCGACTGCTCGTTTTCTTCTCAGCAACTGCAGCGCGCGGAAGTTTAAATAAAAGTGAGTAGTGAAAATCTGGTTAATTTCCTGTTTTCCTGTAAAAAAAATTATATGCAAACTAGATTTAGTTTATTATGTGCTATCTGATAACAATACTGTAAAAAATGCAATAAATGACTACATATTAGGTACTTCATCATCATCCTCTTTTTATAATAATAACTTGGATGCATGTTGTGTTGCATTCATAATAAAGCTTTGTTCACATTTGCGATTTCTCATTACTCATTCATCATCAATCATCGCACATGACACATGTACTACACATATTTAGTTAAGTAAGGCATTACCCATCATCAAATGAATCAAATCAACAAAGATTTAGTGCAAGTTAATTATGTATGCAATGCAAAGCCTGCTGGTGCATACCAACCAATTAAAAAGTGAGCTACTGTGTGTCTCTCTAAGTAAGCTTGCTCGAAAGCCAAAACAGTTTGCTACCGTGTAAAAGTTTTATCGTTGTTGCAGGTTGCAGCTGCAAAATTCTGCGAATCATCATTAAATGCATTTTCATAGTCGTTTAGTATATCATTTTATTAAATGTTATCCCCCATGACTCTAAATTGAACACGACACTTTTATGACAAGGGACGATGGTGCAGTCAAAGGAAAATGCAATGTAAGGTGGTTATAATGTGCTTCACTCCAAACGGCGATAATTGTTCCTTTTTGCGCAGTTGTTTTCCGTTGTAACATAGGTACAATCTGTCAAATTCACACGATTAGTGGACAATAAGCCACGTTATCTCTGTTACTCGCCTTGCCATCGTCAGTACAGCGGACAGCGTTTACGTGAGAACATTTTGCAAAATTTTGTTCGTTGTCGCAGTCGCAGCGCGATACCGTTGGTTCAACGAACATTTTTTAAAGTACGCAAAAATGTGTGCTTAGCAGTGTGCCGTGTCATGTGCTTTATCATCAAATCAACATAACATTTTGCTTGTTTTCCAATGTCTTATCGCGAGAGAAATCAAGAGCAAAAACAAACACGACGACTATTTTCTTGTGTTCAAAATTGTAAAAAAAATTATTATGCAGGACGGTACTTACGTATAGGTATTTAGATGTTCCGATTTAACAATATTATTGACGATTATAACACCGTGTACCTTATAATTACTTTAGAACATGCGATTAGGTACTTTTTCATTTTTCAAATGAGTTCTTGATCCTCATTCACCTTACCATTGTTGCACTTTTTGCTTTATGCTGACGGTGTGGCTCCCTCAAGACAGTATTCTATAATTGCTGCCTAAAGTCTAGTCGTTTGGGCTTTTCCCTTGTGTCTAAAAGAACATCAGGGCAAATATGTATTACGGTTACTGGTGTTGGTTGTTGCAATCAGTAAAAGTTGTCAGTCGTCAATCACTCCTCAAATTGACAGAATTTTGTAACTACACATTTATAGTGAAAGGCATGATAATAAACCTTATTATTTTACTTACTACGGCCAACATAAACTGCACTGTTGACGGTTACCCATTCCTGTCACGTAACGTTGCATTAAATTTGGCCCATTAAATTACTAACGAAAAATACTAAGAATTTTCGTTGCTTCTCTCTATGCACTTATGTGTTGATTGGTAGCTGTGTGCCTCATGTTGACTGACATGATGTTATGTTAGGAATCATGTAAATCTTCGTCAACCAAATAATTGCCTTCTGAATTACGTAGCCCGCTACTGACAACTAATGTGTTGCTGGTAACGCCAACGGTGCAGGAAGAATGCAATTTTTGGACGGACTGCTTATTGTGCTTATCGGAGGGTCAGAACAGAAACAAGGTTTCATTGTATTTTTGGCCCCTTCAGTTAAGAAGGAAATGAATACACAATAAAAAACAAAGCTAAAGTGTGTAACTTAATGATAGGTTAGCTTTTTTAAGTTCAGAAGTGTGTTCTGTTTAATTTTATTTTTATATGAACAGGCAACAAACAAGCCTGTTCTCGTGATAGCCAAGATTTACGCCCTCCACTATGAAAAGTAATTTACTACATTATAAAATTAGATATTATAATCGTATTTAATGTCACAAAAGAGTCCACAGACAGAGATACTCGCACAGAGCCAGATGAATATAATAGCTTCATTTCAGCAGACTGCAATTTTCACATTAGGGTAATTGCACAATCTTTTATAATGAAGTGTGCATCATCATTGCACGAGAATTTCACTGCTGCGCTGCTGCTTACACAGTTCATGCTTCCCATTAAAGGAACGTTTAGCTTGTATATTTTTGGAAGAAAAAATAAAACTGTCGACGGGACCACGCGAAACTGAATTGAAAGGAAGATTGAAGGATATCATATGAGCTAAACAAAACACTGCTAATTTCTCGAACTCGTAGACAGAACCTAATAAAAAACCATACAAATGTACTATTTAACTATCAACTATATTACACGAAGACATCACAGGTTTCTACACTGTCAAAATAAACTATTATTACGTCGTCTACCTGTAACTTGTTAAGAGTAGGTTACCTCTTGCACCACCAGTACCAATTAACATGAGCGATAAAAGACCCTCTCGATATCTTTTTAGTAGTACACGCATTGCCAAAAGTTAAATATATTTCTCTACTTGTTGTAGTTTCATACAAAGCGAACAATGCGCAATGTGAAACTAAAATAGTCCCTTGCTATAAAAAAATGACTGTGCGTGAGCCCTAACAATTTGATGTAGTCTTTGTGTACTACGCTCTGCGTACACTGATAAAACATAAGTACATCATCATGACTCTTGTCTGTTGTAACGGCTACTACTGTTGTGACTGTGTGGTGTGAGTGGTGTCGTTGTGAAAACCGAGAATAAGATTTCACTTTTTTCATGTATGCGAAAAGGAAGACGAAAATGATGCCCTGCTAGTGCTAGTGACTAAACTGTAATAAAAACGCTTTACTGCTTCTAACAACTTGTCGTTACAACTAATAAGTGCAATAATAATGACTTTGCCATAATAATTTTGCAGTAATAACGTTTTAAAAATGGAAGTGAATATATTGCAAATCACACCAGTGCTGCATAAAAAAAGCACACGTATATACGACGATGAAATAGGTAGTGTGTAGTACTTTATTCATATTTTACCACCTGCTTTTCTCTACGCATCAATTGTCATGAACCCTCGTAAAATGGTATTGACGATTAACTTTCATAGGTCGTTTAAAGCGGTAATATTTATAAATGTAGTAGCAGAAAATGAACAGAAACGCCTAAACTTTAAACGTTATTTACGCCGAGCAGAGTGTCAAGTGAATGAATGAGTGAGCTGAGCCTTTGCCTTCTGTTGCCACAAAGCTTACGACGCCGAGAATTTCAAAGGGGTTTTAGTACGGTTCTGTCAGAAAAGCCCACAATAATGGCAGGGAAATTGCATAATGTGCATTTATTGCTTTAATTTTACAACAATAGTAACAGGATTTTGTCATTTTTATTGCCGCAGTTAATAATGTTCCTTGATCAGGTATGGTGGTGGTGGTGGCTGCGATTTGAAAAAAAATTAGCATGCAAGACAGGCACATACACGCGCCTACGGAATGGTATACGTATCTGTATATCTGTGAAGATGATGGGTGTGAAAAAACTGTTGTTGGCATTGTTGTTTTTGAAAAGAAATGCCGATAAAGGTGGTGGTGGTGGTGGTATTCGTTGTGGTTGTCGTGTTGTTGTTTGTGAGGGACCGTGTTTAACCCTTATCTTAATCAGATCGTTACAATTGTGTATATAATTTGTCACGTACTAATTTCTAATGTTGTCCTAGTCATATTCCTGTTACTACTGATGACTATAATGGTGACGATCATTATGCTATCAGTCTATCAAATTGCGGGTCTGAGGTTTGTCCCTAGCTTTAAGGTTCTCCTTCCCCTGGATTAGATCGAGGGCAGAAGATTTAGAGAAACAGAATAAAACTAACATGAAGATAATGAGAGAAGCCACCATGAGATGATGATGATGCGCGTCATGATTCAAAAAATAAAAATGTTATCCTTTTTTATTCCGAAAGAATAAATATATGCAAGCAGAAAATGAGAACTCAAGAAGAGCAGAGTCAAAGCCGAGTTTTGTGTGCAATCAAGTTAACAACACACAAGAATTATATTATAATCATATCCCGTTACAACTGATTGGATTGACGATAGCGAGAAGCCATGTGTATAATACACTCAGAGAGAAGGAGGATGATTTTGGTTTTATTTGGTATTCATGAGACTGTCAAGCCTCTAATTTTCTACAAAATCAATATAGGTAGTAGTCAGCATCGTGTTCATCCATATTATACGCTCGGGATAATATATACCTATTATTATATTTAACCAAAAAAGACAGGATGATGATGATGAAGATGATATACACAATATGTGTACAACATAACAAGTGTAAAAATGGGTGGTTTATTCTGCTGAGAAGATGATGATAAAAACAAACTGATAAAATATTTACTTTCCATGATAAATAAATTGTAGATTCTTTAGGATTCTCTCACAAGAGTCACAAGCTACTCATACAACATAGTCGATGTGTGTGTGTGTGCGTCGTCGACAGGTAAGAGGTAAAACAACTCACATTTTATTGCTGAATTTCGACTTAAGATATTATTATTCGATATGATATAAAAGAAAGATTACTCTCATCAGAATGTGCTATAAGATCCTATATACCTATTATACTACGACGACGAGGAACTGCACACCGTGGCGTGGAGTGTGTGTGTGAATTGTGTATCTTCTTTTTCCTCTCTTCAATATTATTATAGCTTTGCATGTTCAATCGTAATCATTTTTTGGACGACGACGACCATGTTCCTTCTGCAACTATACCTCTCTCTCTATCTCTCTGCTTATTCCTAGCCCCCCAGGTAAATAACTTGTAAAACTTGGTCTTTCTCGCTTTCGTCAATTTATTCTGCATTGCACATAGGCTCAAAATCCGTGTGTATACCGTTGACAGAACAAACAAAGCTGCATTAGTACCTGCAAACATAGGTGGGAATAATGTAGAGATACAGAGGCAAACAACAAGAAAAAAGCGAACATGAACTGTGAAAACGCTTCCTTATTTCCGTGTTCTTTTCATAAACGTAAACGAGCAGAGCAGCACTTGATGCGTATACAAAAAAAATATGTACACACACGATCATGATGATAATGATGCGGCATGCATTATTATACTTATTACATTATTATTACCATTACCTGCTTACCAAACTACTATACTGCCGTAAAAAATAAGGGTATTCAAAGTTTTAAGTTCATGTTCGTGTTATCTCATTATTACACCGGGAACACCTTCACTTCACCTTCATTCATTATGTCTTTTCTATTTTGATGGCTATCCATCTATAATACTCATGACATGAGTATGACAGGAGAGGAGATGAGCGGAATCATTGCGTTTATATCAGGCGATTGTGTGGAAAACGTGCATTAGTAAAAGAAACCATTTGTATTTCTTCATTTTTTTGTACAAAACAAAAGTCAGGTAATTGTAGTGATGAAATGACTGCTAAACAATGATACATACATATTTATTGCGATTCAAATTACTACAATTTAAATGTCAGCTTGTGCAATTATGTCGTTGTATTATCCGAATTACATGCAATTTAACTAATGTTTTTCAGGAGGATAAGGATGAAGGAGAGAAGGTTATATAGGATATACCCATTATTTATGTGATATTCTCTCATAGCACAAATTGTTCGGAAATGAAAGCCGGTCGGTTTTTATCAATGTGGTGCATCTGCATTTTACAAATTTACGTTTTGTTATACACAACTTTTCCCAATGTTTGTGTTTGTTTATAACTGCATTTTCTCAGTCAAAGTTTGAGAAAAATGTGTGAATAGTAAAAAAAATGGCACTGCTGCTCTGCTGCCACCACTACTGTAAAAGGAAAAGTTTTATGATCATGTTCAACATTGTAGACTCACACACAAGTGAAATGTGAACAGCCCAAAAATGTTTGTATGATGAATTCCATAATTTGCTGGTGAATTTGTGTAGTTACTATTACGTACATAAAAAGCGCAAGGAGAGGAACGTTGTAATCAATATTATGTCTATTCTATGGCGTTTATACCCTTTTGTAAGGTTTTTATGGCTCACAAACTTTTGACTTCCTTTTCCGTGATTTCAAACAATAAAAGCTAATCCTACCATTCCTACCCCCAGCCAATGGGATGCTTTCTCTGAAATATTAAATAAGAAAGGGTGGGCTTGTTATTATTAATGTCTGCGTTCTGATGAATGAACATACTAAATGAAATTACGACTGCGCATCTGTAGTTGAGTGCAAGTTGAACATTTTCCTTTTATTTGTAAGCATAAATACCAGACTTTTGAAAATACTGTAAACTTTATTATCTTTTAATGTAAGAGAATCATGGAGAAAATGGATGAAAACCGCTGTAGCGCTCAGTAATAATGATACGCCAAAAGAAAGGACCAACTGTTTCCTTTTCTTTTCATATATTATTTATAGCAGACTCAACGTCCTCCCGCAGAGAGAGGAGTGCAACGGAATGATGCAATTTTTTTTTGGTAAATAATAACAAAAGTACAGTCACTTAATTTAGGTATATGAACTCGAATAATGTGAAGTAACAGAGCAAACGGACCTTGACCAGAGAGAATAATTAGGAAGGTATTTTTAATGGACTCATCCATCTGGCTCTGCCACTTTTGCTTTGCCTCTCATTTTCTGCACCAAGCGCCAGCCACTACCACACCACAACACACATATAACAACTCAACAACTCTGTTCGACATAAGGATCAACTCAGTCAGTCATTTTAGAATTTATAAACAATACGATTTATAAACAAGAAATCAACCTTATTACTTGCATACATACAAGTACATAAATACGTCTCAGCCAAAATTTATTATTGTTGCATTAAAAAAATTCTAAGTTTTTATAGTGTCCTTTTGTCTAGCAGCGTCGCTCACTGCATGCCAACATCAATTACGAATGCACAAAAATTACCAGAATAAAAATTGTGCAGAGAGAGGTCAAAACTCTTTCTTAAAACAGGTATCAGGCAAACATAGACGAAGGGTAAAGAATATAAAGTGTAGTTATTTTATTGATAGACAATCCTCTCTCTCTCCCCGGAGTCAGAGAGCTGTATTTATTAAAGTAAATACACTCGGGTATATTATTATTATTTATTGTTAGGGTTTTTGATGACATACAAAGTCCTCTTGCACATGATTCACTGAATTATACGCTTCTTTTGATGGTCATCATAAAAAATTTAACCAAGTCGTAACCACTACGTCGTCAACAAGAAGGGGTTATTGTTTCAAAGATATAAGTTGATAGGCCAATCCCACAGATGAATCGCGACGGAGCGGAGTTAAGATAAGAAAAATTCTATTATCTGCAAATGAACCACATAGGTATGACTTTTGTGAGATAGGGGTTGTTGTAGTAGTAGTAGTTGTAATAGTAAATGATATTATGTGCAAGATTTTCTCTCTCTCTTTATTTTCACTAGTCACTAGTCCTGAGAGTGAATGAGCAAAGAAAAATGTATCATTGTTTTAAAAGTTAGCCACGCAGCAGCAGCAGCAGCTACTGGCAGACAGTAGCAGCCAAAAGGTAGAAAAGGTTGTTTTGTTGCTATTATTATTAAGGAATGAGGAGGCAGATAATAACAGGACGGTAACGTGATGTGGTAAAAAAAATTGTATGATAGCAATTACAATGAGATGGATGAGGTTTTGCCGGTTTTGATCTTTAAATAATAAAATGCGCTATCGACTATCAAGAGAGATGATATTATACAGCGATTTAAGGAATAAGTACCTATTTTCGTCTCTAGTAGTTGCCTATTATTCTCACACAACAAGATATGCACAAGGAATGCGCAAATGCAACATAATATCGTGTGTGCTGTAATACGGAATAAAATTTCCTTTTAATCTCTTCTCGTTTTTTTATTTTCCTACAAAAAAATTTGTCTAATAAGATGGATTGTGGCAGTTTTCTTTTGCGCAGGAACACCACACAAGTTGTTTATCACTAGCAGTCGTTTTTTTCTCCTTTTATTATCTTTCTTTGCCAATCTAACTTTAGCTTTGCCCATCATTCTCATCGTCTTCATCATAATAATGTTCTCTGAGCAACATGCAACACAACAAAACAAGCAACAGCACTTTACTTGTTTGTACACGCGTGCATGTGAAAATTCGACATGAGACTTTTAAAATTCCACATTAATAATGATCATAATGCCTACTACAACTACTAGTTGTTTTGTGACGATTGTGGTTATACTCGTCTAACTACTATATGCATGCAACAACCTTTGCTGCGACAGCGATGCTAATATATTTTTACTTCATGGAACTTCTTTCTGGGAAGTAATGGTGTACAATACTTGAAAAGAAGAAGGCGGAAGAACTGACAAGGGTTGGGCAACATTTGTTGACTTGGAGTCGTGTTGACATCAGTATAAATATACTGCGTTTACAATCATGCAGAACAATGATTCATTAGTTATGGCACGTGGGACTTCTATCCGAAATTACGAGTTGTGCAGTCATGTTGTTTCAGCAAAAATATATTTGTCACCATAATACAGAAAGAGTAAGAAGCTTCTATTGCTTATATACTTACTTTGTAAACATCAAGGACATACCAACATCAATATGTACCACTTTATCTAGCAATTATGTTAAAAATCGTGATTGTCGTATTGAAATTTATTTTGAAAACCAATAAAATATATGCTGGTGACAATTGAGCAATATATGCAGCTAATTATAAAGTCAATTATTCCAAGGCAAGTGACACTCGACATAATAATCATCCGTGATTAAACTTGATTTTGCGTCCTCCAAACGTAGTTATGTTGTACGTTATATTAAATTCATGATTCATGAGATAATTCATATTTAACATGATTCCGAGAAAACACATGCTGCACTGTCCTTGTGAGTCAGCACTGTAATACTGCAAATTTACTAAAGCCAGCGGGGAACGATTTGTTTTTTTTTGTCAAATGGAATGCTAACTAAAATCGTCGAATGCAATTTATTTAACAAAAATGATCTACAAAAACGCACACGTACCACCATTCATGTCAATATCAAACGCCAACCAACCTGCACGACGAAAGAGAGGTGAGATGAGAAGTGAGAATACTGGCGACAAGAAACTTAATGACGATTATTATGATGATTTTTGGTTTGAAGACGATGATGGCGGTGGTGGTGGCGTAGTTCTACGAGTTCAACGTAATGCATCAAAAAGACGTTGTTCGTTTTAGAAATGCTTAAAACCAACAACAAAAAATTTGTTTCGTTCACTTTTTACTTTCTTCTTCCCATAATACAATATAGGTACATACATATATACACAATATGTTATTGTAAATATTCTAGTAAACTGTGCTGATGAAAATTAAGTGCATTCACACATTTATAACAACTATTTAACATACGAAAAAAAAAACTGAACAAAAAACGGTGAGATGTTCATAAGATTGAGTAGAGGTTGAAAAGGCTGTAAAAAGACGTTGAGACCAAGACAGTTTTAAGAGAAGGACTCTCTCTCTCTACTCGTGTAACAACGTACGAACGAACACAACCATTGAATTCGTGGTTAGGATGCATTACGATTACGACTGTAAAATCCAATAACCCTACACGATGATAATAAACATGAATATTTAATATTCTTCCTACATCTTTACTCCACCTCCAACAAACCACTTTGGAATTCAGGCAAAAAAACATCATGTTACTAATACCACATACCCATAACCCATCATTTAGTGAACCTCCTATAGCAGCACCCTCTCTCAAGTAATGCAATCGTTGTCATTCCTAAAACCTCAAAATTCATCCAATTCCCAGTTTTTTGTGACAAAATCCTCCAAAATGAAATTTAGCAGATATTTATACCAAATCTGTACTTTTGAAGATAGACAGACGTAAAACAGTCATAATAGCGAGTTGGGTAATAAGTAGCAAATACAAGTTTTATGTATTTTACATTCGCCACACGACATACATGTTGCGTATTCCGACATTGTTGAGGTTTACACAAAGATTCACAACTCCCAACCAGAAAGATCAAGTTATTTGCTGCTGCTGCTGCTGCGGGTGAGATGATGATGAGGATGACGAGTTGATGCTTGTTGCATTGGAGCCGTCTTGTGAAATAACAAATGAAGAAAAGCAGCTTTTTAAACCAGTCAGGCGTCCTCCGTTCACAGACATCTCTTCACAAATAATTACAAATATTTTGCTTACTTAAGTTGTACACCCTCTCATCAGCGTCAGTGCTGGTGACTATTTTATATTTTTTTTCTTCTTGGAAAAATGCAAAAAATGTAAGAAATCTAAAAATCAAACGGACCAACAGAGAAGAATAAATAGGAAAGGAAATTCCCTATAAAATGTACCAACAACTTGCTTCCCAACCACTAACAAGCAAAAACAACCCAACGCCTGAGCACTGAGCACAATAACCATCATGAAGTTCAAGGAGAAGCATGGGAATATAATTTCAGAATATCATTAAAAATACCATCATCACAGCAAACTCGTAAAACATATGCCAAAGAGCAAAAAACAGTAATGCGATTCTGCAAACTTGACGTTCATAAACATTTACTTCATGTGTGCACCTCAACTCACTCACTAGCCATCATCCCATTATTTTAGCCCTTTTTGCTTATTGTCAGTTAGTTATACACTACCTATCTGCAAAAAATGACCATGCTTCTCTACAACCACCTTCTTCAAAGAAAGGTACACTCACATAAATTATACAGGGATAAAACTTTTGACTTTGACTGCAAGATCACATTTTCGCCCATCTATCCATCCTCCCAGTCCATTTTGAGCGCACACTATTTTCTATAAAAATAATCGTAAAAAAATTCCAACGCTCAACATTATTGCCCTACCTCTGCTTTTTTAGCCGCTATGTCATCAAACATGAAATACACACAAC
>JAHZNB010000792.1:0-11207 GCA_027744295.1 Callyntrura guangdongensis | reverse complement strand
GGAAGGGAATTTGTAACCTATAATGTACATAGTCTTATTCATTTAAATGACGATGCAATGTTGCATGGTAGTATTGAAGAGTGTAGTACTTTTAAGTTTGAAAGCTACATGCAAATAATTTAAAAAATGCTAAGATCGAACAATTTACATTTGCAACAAATTGTAAATAGGATTACCGAGCGAGATTTTTTACCATTTGTTTCGAGTCAAAACAACCGACGTATATACATTTCAACGCGAAAGGGTAATAATACGTTTATGTTACCAGGTGGACGTATTGTCATACTTTTGAAATTAGTTAATGAATCTCAAAATATTTATGAATGTGTAGAATACAAAACTTTAGAATGCTTCAAAGACTATCCTGTAAAAAGTAGCTCGTTAGGTATTTATGTAGTATCTGAACTATCTAAGCGTCTTAGCATTAAAATTGATGATAATGAAGTTTTATGTAAGTTTATAAGGCTACCGTATTTTAAAAAGTTCCTATGTATTCCACTGCTACATACAATGTTCTTGAGGGTAATAAAGTATTGCTTAGAAATGTATATATAGTTGTTAATAATTTGCGCCTTTCATAATGCATTATAAGCATAATGGTCATTTTCCAGCCGAATTCGGTTGGCGTCATTCGTAATGAATTCAGGTTGCCGAGTTCGGATCGAATTCATTTTGCCGCGTTCGGGCAGGGGTTAGTTTGCCGAGTTCGGATAGAGGTCAGTTTGCCGAGTTCGGATCGAATTCATTTTGCCGACTTCGGATCGAATTCATTTTGCCGAGTTCGAATAGAGTGTCGTCGCGTGGCCAAAACCGTAAACAAGCCGAATTCTTTGGCCGAGGTTAAAAAGAATTCGGTTGGAATTCGTCTGGTTGCTCGGGCACTTGACAGATATTCGAGTAGTTACTATAAAACACATTTTATTTTAGCAAGTACATATTTATATATATAAATACATTTATATTTACTTAAAACCACTACAACAGTTACCTTGTCACATAACGTCATGGTGTAAGTAAAAACGGATTAATTGTGATTAGTAATCACTGATTACATTTGCTTCATTGTATTAATAACATATACATTATGTTTATGTTGTTTGATCTCCTTAAGTGTAGTATGGAATATTCAGGACATATTATCAAGGTTAATTACGTCTTTCCAAAGACATTGTCAGTTTTAAGTTAGTTAAGTCAGTCACGCATACCGAAAACACGGAAAACAATCAATGCACTAAGTCCATACATATGCATACATATCCCAAATTACGTACATCTTAACAAGATGCATACTATTTTGTGGCTTATCGGCTTATCGTAGTCACAGTCCTGTCAGTAGTGTAAAGTATGACTGGTTTGGACAATAAATTCACGGGATTGCTGATTGGACGAAAAGCTTGTTTAATACACGATTATTTCGATATTTTTAATTTGGGGACAACATTTTTCCAGTGTCTCTATATTACTAATATGCACATGATGATGGATGACACTTCAATTAACCACGTAAGTCTTGGTGTTTTGAGTGAAACCTCTCGCTATGCAATGGACGAACTACTCTTAACGAATGACGCTACTTGATGCTCAAACAGTTATTTTTAGGAAAGAATTATTTTATTATAATGATTTTTCGGATTTTACCGAACATGACCTAATAAAATGAATTCCAGGCACCGCGTTGATCATGCAGTGGAAACATTGTTTGGAGAAATTGATAAAGTATTTTCCTGTTAAAATGTGGCAGTATGAACGAATATGAATCACAAGTATGTACTGAATATAAAATAAGTAAAACCCCAATGGTAAATACATGAACACAAAATGTTTTCCCACCTCACCACACACATCAGTCAGATGATCAAAACGGAAACCAAATACCTATAATACACAATGTTTTGCACAAGTGAATTTGGAATCAACACTTAGCAGATGCCCTTGGTGGTCCTTCCTTTGTCTTCAAAAGTAAAAACTCGGTTTCGTAAAAATACATGTATATAAGTAAACATGATATGACTCAATGCTTTTATACTTAAAAGTAAGTATCCATTACTAACATATTCATAAATGTTACATTTCTGAAAGGAAAAATACTGGTGTGGAGATTGTTTCTAATTCTAACGTAGGGTCTCCTAAGGCAATGATTCAATGATAATACAGATCTGTAACCGCTGAAAAGGTTCGTCGTAGTACTCGTAGTCTGTGTAAGGGCTGGGGTCCGGTCCACCATCGCTTTGCAAATATTGTAGAGTGCAAAGTCCCATGTATTTTAAATGAAGCTTTCTTTGTACTTTGCATTGTTGCCATACGTTGGTGGACCGAGCAACTGGTCATGTACCCGCAATGACGTTGTAAATCAAAGGGGCAATTTATGGCTTTTTCAAGTACGGGTGAGTTTTCCCGTTGTTTTTAATTGCACTCCATCCACGAATGCAAAGTTGCCGTCCGTCCAATGTAAACCTACAGTCCCATTCATTGTTAACGAAATAAATGATACACGAGTTTGTTCAGTGGCCGAAGAAATAAAGACTATCGTAATGAAGGTGTGATTTTCAATATTTTTCAATCTTTCGTATTTCGAATGTATTCTAACTTCTTCTTTAGGACAATGAAGATTTTCATGAGAATGAGAAAAGTAAAATAAGGAAATAACATACTCAAAAATAAACTCATGTTACTAGACTTTTGACTATATATATATGATAGAGACATAAAATTAGCATCCCTATTATGCTTATCTTACATTTTCTTGCGAAGAATGTGCATACCTTTCCATGTACGAAATAAATAAAAAGGTATGCATATTGCAAGAAAATTTGTATAATCGCATAATAAATTTTTATGCGTTGTTGGGATTAAAAAAAGTAGTCGTCGGTTAGTCGGTTGCTAGCAATCGTGAGGAATTAGATCAAAGGTCGTGTACAATACAAAATTAAAATCGTGCTGAATGGTCTAGTAATTCCAATACGTGATATTTTCAGTCGCTGCCTCGCACCTCCTACTAAATTCCAATGTTTGTGTCCTGGGTGGCTATGTGGGGGTGATGTATAAGCGTAGCCGGTGTAGGTGGGTGCACTTGTGAAGTTTTACGGAGTGCTGCGAAGGAAGACAAACAAATACATACATACATGTTGAATGTGCATGCCACTCTTATTATATCCGATGAATTCATATTAGAAATTCTTAAACAGTAGTCGATTCCAGGAAGGACACTTCGTAAACACTAAAGAGTTAGCAAAAGATGAGATCTAACAATCAACAGTCGCGTCGAAGCTACGAATAACTGATTCGAACCGAACGCTACGTTGTGCCGTGCACCTATCATCTATTACTTTTACAAACCACTTGCACTTTCACCGTTTCACCAGAAAGAAGATAAAAAAGATTATTACCATACTACGGTAGTATTACTACCTGATTCGTTCTTCCCTTGTGAAAGATTGGGGTTTGTTTTTGTAGTTGTTAGTTAGTCCACTATCGTAATTGTGTTCAGTGTTCAACATCAATAGGAGTTGCATTGTTTGCTGTGTCTGTTTTCATTTAAAAAGGTAAGATCGTCTTAAAATCCAATTTATAAGCAAGCCATTTTGTTAATTTTGTTTTCTTGACACTGAAATATACTATCGAATATTGACTTACTATTGGCGATTTGGAAAATTGACGGTACTCAATTGGCATTGTTGGGAGGCACAGGCAGTTCAGGAATGTAAATGGCGGATCATAAAAAATCTTATTGCAGTCTAAAGTTTATAAGTTTTCGTGGGGTTTAAGTACTTTGGCACATTCATTTCATGAGTTATAATTACTTACGATTAGCTGTGATATTTAAATCTATATGAAAACGCCAAAGCAAAGTTTGCTTTGCAAACACTCAAATTCGATACATCATCAAATCAATGAGCGTCTGAGAGATCACTTACGGGTTTCGTCCTGCACCGGTACCCATCAATGATATTGTATTTTGAAACGTAACATGTGTATTGGTTATATTTTAATGTTATATTTAGATGAATTTCAATATGCCGAAAGTAACGTGTAGAGGAAATGTGGGGAAAACCACAGCAGCAGGTCGTGGTGGCGGCTTTGGCACGTATGGCAATATGACCAACTTTACTAGACGCGTCATGTCTAATCGGTGGAATTCTGTGCCAGGGATGAAAATTCCACCGAGTAAAAAATACAACAGCTACGAGACCCTTAACCGACAGAGCAATAAAGTTACGAATTGGGGTGGTTGGGAATACGGTTTTGGCGGACAAGATAAGAAATTATTTAATCAATGGCAGTGGAGTAAAGGTTATAACATAACCTCAAAGGAGCGAGATAAAATTAAAAATACAAAGCCGGTGTACAATGTCTACTTGGATGTAATGGATACCATCGACGAAGATAAGCGCATCAACGTGAACCCAAATGCTCCTGTCGAGCGGGTTTGTAGAAAAAGAGTAGAAGACGATATTCCCAAACGAAATTTTGGGGACTACGACCCGGTTCATCCTATGAATCCCCCAAATTCGATGTATGTCCCAAGTTCGTGCGAATTCCGTGGACACCTGTCGTTAAGACAAGAAAAACGAAGGGTGATTTTTAGAGGAATTGGAGAAAACGACATAAAAATGAGAATAAAACGACAGCAACAGGGACAGGAGGCTGATTGGCGTGATCCCTTAAGACACAAGTACGATGAAGTGTTTCGTGCGGATTCATTAGGCCATGATGAATCCGTAGGTATTAAAACTGAGAAACATGAAAATGATAATGAAACTGAATCAATCTACTCATGTTTCTCTCCACGATGTAAGTTGATATATCTGGCTTACAACGTTCGTTTTTCGGCATCTTTTATCAATATATGTTGCGGTGTTTTTTGATATTTGCATATTCTTCAACTAATTTTGATATTTTGTCCATCGTTTCCTTAATTAAGGTTAAACATTGCTCGTCTATTTGGGCTTATTTGATTCAGAGAGGTATCCTATCCTTTCTGAATATCATATTTTATAACATTGGTTTTACTGGCCAGTGATCCAAACTTACCGACTGATCATTTGCATTTTGTACAAGCTGCCGTTCAAAAATCTCTACGGCAAAAAGGATCTCATACTATACCATATCTAAAAACTAAGTAGAAAAGAGGATTAGTTTGTATACCGAGTATTTTAAATCAACCAGGCTTGGCTATATGTAAATATGGTAGGTTCACGCATTACACCAAACACCATGGATGATTTTTCTAAATTTGGTTCATTTAATGTAAAGCTAAAAGTTGGGTTGGTTTACAAGAGAATTGAACTAGACAAATGTTAAACTGGTATCTCTGTTCAGTTCCGTATCCTCATCCAGGTCCGTATTTGAAATTGAAATGTCTAGCTTATAATGCAAACCATGATGAACTGATAGTGCATAAAAGTGTATGTAGTGTAAGAAGTGTATGAATATTTTTGAATATAAGACTTTGATTTCAAAATGTGATATAATATATCTCTAATTTGTAAAAGGTTGCAACCTTACCTCAACGGTGCACTAAATTTTAACATTATTATAGTGATGGTAAGATATGCATGTGCATAATGTTCATGATTTTGTCTTTTAGCTTTGGATTAGTTGTTCATCCTTTCACTTGTAGACTGTTAGTAGAACTTGTATGAAAGGAAAGGATACCATGCTAACTTACGGATATTAGGATACTATTTCATGTTCACACATAGTGTTGTATAATTTAAAAAAAATGTACATCAGTGACACGTTAGCCAATTTTGTATCAATGTGTTTGACTTGCGATTGCATCCAAAAGCATGACGACTAACTTCTAACATTTTTTCTACTAATTTAAGATATGCATGTGCATAATGTTCATGATTTTGTCTTTTAGCTTTGGATTAGTTGTTCATTCTTTCACTTGTAGACTGTTAGTAGAACTTGTATGAAAGGAAAGGATACCATGCTAACTTACGGATACTAATACTACGGATTCGTATTAGGATATTATTTCATGTTCACACATAGTGTTGTATAATTTTAAAAAAATGTACATCAGTGACACGTTAGCCAATTTTGTATCAATGTGTTTGACTTGCGATTGCATCCAAAAGCATGACGACTAACTTCTAACATTTTTTCTACTAATCAAACCCGTGCTTGTACTACATTTAATTAAAATATCTTTGGCTTACGTCGCTGGTAGTAAAATTTTGAAAGATTTTTTATGGTTGTAAATTTTATGAATATATTTTCCAGTGTCCCAGGAAGGTTTGGCCGACGAAGAGAACTATTACGAGAGCCTTAAAGATTGTCCTAGTTTGAGTGATAACTTATCAGAATCAGAACTTCAGGAATCTAGAAAAATGATCGGTAAAAGATTCTATATTGTTGTTAATTGTTGGTATTATTAGAATAACAAATTACGTGAATCCTTTATAATTATTCCGTAATGTTTAACATTTCAAAGGGAAAAGGTGGTACGAAGTAGATGAATCAGCCTCCATTAATTTCGTAAGAACTGAAAGAGAGGAAGATAAGGTGGACGATTGGACAGGTGAAGCCGTACGGACGTCTTCGACTGGTCAAGAGAGCCGTTACGAAATGCGAATTCCAGGGTCTTCTGCGCGTCAAGCAATAAATGCACAAAAAACATCTAATATATCTGCAGGTACACTGGCTTATTCTTTGTATTCATTTTGACATAAATGTTAAATTACAAATTTTATAAAAATCGAAAATCATGTTATTATCAAGATTATGGGCAAGTATCTTGGATATGGCCATCCAATACGGGTGTGGCGGACCACACAGAAGAAACATTCGCGCAAGGATACAGTTCTACAGATGCGATTCCGGATGTTAAGCCCTTTGATTTAAATAAGAATGAAAATTTGTTTTGTGAACAGGTGAACAGATATGATTATTTTTATCGCTTAAAGAGGCGACCAACGGAAGCCAATCAAGGTCGACGAGTATTTGGATTTGAACTTGAAGTAATTAAAATAATAATTCCAGAAACCAGCACAATTAAAATGAAAATGTATGTATGTAGCCGATTCTTACGCCATTTTTATAGTTTTGGCCAAGGGACGATCCAGTCATGAAAGAAGCAGTGCTAGGATTAGAAATGACGGACCCGTTACTTGCAAAAGATAGTGTTTTTGCGGCGGCTTTGAAAAAATTGACTGGCATAATCGAGATCAAAAACACGATTCGTCCATCGTTTAATGAACGAGCAACACTTAAAGAAAGCAGTGAGGTTAATATAAGAAGTTCTGTGAAAGAAAGCATTCAAGAAAGTTCTGTAAACAGGGTGTATACCGAACCAGGTATTTTTTATATATGTGCTTTATTTTTTTGTTGATCATATCATTAAAGTTATCATTAAATCCCATATCATTGCTTATTTACAGCTCAAAGCTCAAATTTTGGGTCAAGGACGCGCTTTGAAACGAAAGTAGAATGATTTTGGAGACCGTTACCACAAAGACACAAAAGAAGAGCGAAATTATTCAAGTGGAAAGGGACGGGGCATTTTTACATTTAAAGGTATATAATATAAGTCAAAGAGGTAACGTCAATCAAATAAATTTACATTCATGAACACTCGACCTTGAACATTAATTTTCTGTACTTTTTAACTCAGAGAAACAATCGACACGACGTGACAAATACGAAGTTCCCAAAAAGGAAGAAAACTTTCGTATAGCAATTCCTCGCGAACCTTCGCTAATCGATGAGCAATTTAAAGGAAATAGAAGGCATGCGTATGCAAATCGTCAAGGATTTGGATACAATAACAAATATTAAATGCATTTACAGGTTTCACCGTCGAGATTTCTTGTGTGACTAAGTGGATTGAAGGAATCAAGACGGATTACTGCGCAATTACAACGAAACGATTTGTTATAATGTGTTTAATAATAACGTTAATTTGTTTACGATTCGGTCTAGATAGACTTCGTCATCATGAAATTTCAATTAACAACTGGGTAGTTTTCTATTTAGGTGTAAATACTTTAGGCGAATACTTTACGAATTTGTTTTTAGTCATTTTAATATGAAGTTAGTCAACATTTCCTACTTATTTTTATACCTGAATTGCATGCCATAATCTTGCTACTTGGTGCAGTGTCTATCTAACATCGCAATTTTCACTCATATTTCTTTATATTGTAGTTTGGGCCAAACTGTACTGTAGTGCACTAGTATTTGAATAAATATGGACTGATATATATTATATTTTTAACTACATCATGTCAAATTTATTTTACATCACCACTTAGTCTTCAGTATTTCAAGAAGGAAACAATGGTTTTATACTTATTGATTTAACTATAAATATAATGTTGACGGTTTGCTAGGTCGGACTGTGCTGAGAATACTTTGGCATGAAAATGAAGAATACACTGCACGGATTTACTGTCGCATGTGTGGCAAGTGTGTATTTTAGAAATTCATTGACCAAAGTTTGCAGGAATCGACGCGGAAAATCATTGCAATATGTTTCCACTAGTGCGGGGAAAAATGCATGAAAAAGCAAGCTACTTAGGCATTTTATTATTTATAGCGTAGTTTCGCCACACGCACGTCTATTTTTAATTTCATATTCAATTCTAAAGAACACACTTATTTCACAAGTACAAGCATGATTTACTTTTTTCGGTACGTTCCCAGACGTTTCGTATAGTTTTTGTAGGCAAACAATAATTGGTACTGTTTGATTGTCGCTCGCTATACCCATTGTCAATGGCTGTACACCCAGTACTTACCACTGTAAACCCACGAAATGACTGGAACTGATTTGGGAACAAAAGAACTTGCGGATGTATTTGTATACAGTGAAAAGAAAAGCGTTAGCCACACATCCAGTATTTACAAACAAGCCGCAATCCGTGAAATCTCAATTCACTTCTGTGATATGACGGGAAGCATCTTTTTGAAGAGAACGTACTGCAGGTCGCGTGTCAATTCAACTCATCACATTAATACCTCGATGCATGATGCAGCCACATAAGCTAACTTTCACAAACACCCTAGAATCCTTGTGGGTCGAATGTCTGTTTGTAACTGGTTGTGCAAGATGCGAAAGAACACGCGTAAAGTGGTATGTTTCTAACTGTTATATTATGGTCGTAGTGGTAGCAAAGTCCGGAGGGATAAACTGGCACACACCCTATGGATTTTTTTGTTCTGTCCACAATCTTTCCGTGAGGGTTGGTTACATGCTTCACCGATTTTGAATAAAAACATAAACGGAGAGCTCAACGAGAGGATGCTTATAAACAGTACTGAAATGGGTGAATGTGAATTTGCCGTCATCATCCGTTTCACACACTCATCACCCAAGTCAAATCTATTATATCAAGTGCTTTTCCATTTATAGGAGTAAAAATCGGCTCATGGGAGAGTTTAAAATAATCACTAGGCACAGCACAACTCGTTCCAGCTTTCTTCTGTTATAAGTGTAGGTTTTTCAAATGTGTACATTAAAGTAGAAAAGCATCGCCCTAATCTTGTCACATTTTTTGTTACATAATAGCTATTATTAATACATTGTAACTTGTTGTCACTGTCATTCTCTAGCGTTTAATTGTATCAATAAGTCTGTTCACTCGCACCATTTACTCTCTGTGTACATGTAAAATGTGTAAATAGACAAATAGAGTGATAAACTGAAAACCAAGCGATTACGCATTTTTAGAGCATTTTTATGAGGGATCATTATGCCAACAATGATGATGATGATACGGATGATCCAAGTCGGAAGCAAATTACACGTATGAAGACTAGGCAATCGACGAAAGGTCATGGGAAAATGCTCGAAGTACTTCTTGTTGACACATTCATTGTGTACATGTTTGAGTTTTTGTCTTTTTATGATGTAGAAAATGTTTTAGGTAAACAAGGGAAAGAAATTCAACCGATGAACTTTAAACTTTCAACCTAAATAATACAACACTTGATATAAAGAGATTTCTTTTTCCCACGAAGAGCTGAAAGCATCGGTTTTCCCGACGAAAAAAGTAAAACCATTATCATTGAGTTTTGTTGTCATTATGCTATTTACGGAGAAGAGAATTCCAAAATTAAATTAATCATGATCAAAACAGTCAAATTTCTTTATCAGAATAATGTCTAAATTATGAGAGTTATCCTATCATCACCCACATAATATTATTCGTTTATGTTACGTACCATCACGAAATATCATAGTGTCTATGTTCCAATGATAGCTTCTTTTCTCAATGAGATGAAAATGACTACATTTCATATGGATTGAGTTAAAAAATTATTAAATTGCTTGTTTTACCGCTTCCAATTAATACTTTGAACGCGAACGCACACAGCTTCTACTACATTCATAAGTAAAGAACAATCAGGGCAGACAACTATCTAGATGGGGCACTACGAGACAAAATATTTTCAACGCTAAATCAGAAAAATAGAAAAAATAAAGCCTGTAGAATGCATGTAATTTCAATTATCACAATGATCAAGATATTTAACTTGTCATCACTTACGAACATAACAGTGCTATCGTGGAAATTGAATATGCATTTTACTTGTACCGGATACTAGATTAGCTGGTCCTTACGATCTCAAAAATACGGACGAGGAGGAAGAAGAAAGTAGAAAGATGTCTGGCGATATTGATCCGTAATAAAACAGAATTCTCTTCCCTTCCTCTACTGATACGAAACTTGCACACTGCTTACATACTTTTAACCATTAGGATTCTACTCTGTGTGTGTGTGTTATTGTCTTTTTACTCCAAGGTTATTGTAATGTGTGTTTACACACTTACTGTAAAATTCATCTTGAAAGTTGAATTACGGAAAAGCTAATAAATTACTTGTTTCATTTAACTCACCAGTGAAAACATAACCCTAGCTGTACACGTTTGTGGATAATATGAAGAATTTTCTCATTTAAATGTATTAATGAAAGTAAAAAATACATACCTGATTAATTAAGCTAAACTATAAGCTACAACAATAACACGATGTAATAAAATGGTAAATCCACACAAACTAACAACCAGACTGCAGACACAAATGGACATGAAATGGGAGTCTCCCACCCTTTACTGCAGGAGGGTTGCAACTCGCTTACTAACTCGAGGATTGGGCCCGCACAAGCTGTAGGTGGAGTTTTCTCCCTTTTTATTCCAGCTTTCTACATACCTATCTGTACATTCTTCTCTACAAGTTTTTAATACACATCCTTCC